>JARYGA010014731.1:0-28872 GCA_030545235.1 Helianthus tuberosus | reverse complement strand
TCTCTTTGATTGTGTTTACAAAGTTTGTCGTTCATTTCCGCTGCACTTCAACTCTGTTCATTTTTGTTTGATTTGTCCAAATTATACAAACAAGCACAATCACTAGAGCCTCCGGTCCTAACAAAGGTGTTGCGTTAACCTGGTGGAAAGCACAGGTTCAACTGCTAGGGCTGGCGGTTGCTAATTCCACCCCATGGAATGACTTCAAGGACTTGATCAAAGAAGAGTACTGTAATCGTGATGACATCCACAAGCTAGAGGTGGAGTTTTTCAAGTTGAAAATGACGGGGTCTGAAATCGAGGCATACACAAAGAGATCGAACGAATTAGCTATCTTGTGTCCTACTATGGTGGATCCTCCTATCAAGCGTATCAAACTGTACCTTAACGGTTTAGTGCCAGAAATTCAGAGCCACGTGACCTCAGCTAATCTTGGCACCATTCAGCAAATCATCCGGTTGGCTCACCGCCTCACTGATCAGGCAGTTGAGCAGAACAAGCTGCCCAAGCGTATTAACACTACTACTACTGATGCTCCCAGTGATAACAAGTGCAAGTGGGATGGAAATTCGGGCAAGGGTTCTACTTCAGTTCAGTCTCAGTCCCAGCAGCGAAAGACAGATGAACACAGGAGCCCCAGTCAGCAGTCTTCTGGAAATCAAGGTCAGGGTGGATACAGGGGAAATCACCCTAAGTACAATCGATGTAGTTTGCACCATAGCGGGTCGTGCAACAAGGGCCGTTATCAAAGATGTAACAAGCCTGGACATGAAGCCAAAGATTGCAGGAGCTCACGTCCTGCGAATCAGAATCGACAACAGCAGCCACAAGCTCCCCATAACCAACAGCAACACCAGCAGGGTAATAAGGGATGTTTCCAGTGCGGTGCTGAGGGTCACTTTAAGAGGCACTATCCACAGCTGAATCAGAATCAGAACAACAACCAAGGAAATGGGAACAACAATGGAGGCAACAACGGGGGTAACAATAATGGCAATGGCGCCCGAGGTCGTGCCTTCGTGATTGGTCAGGGTGATGCAAGGAACGATCCCAACGTGGTGATGGGTAAGTTTCGTCTGGATGATTTCTTTGTTACTGTTTTATTCGATTCGGGTGCCGATACTAGTTATGTGTCCTTAAAGGTTAGTCAAATGCTTAAGCGCACCCCAACACTTTTGACCACCAAACACGTGGTAGAGCTAGCAAACGGTAAAAGCTTAGAGGCCACACACATAGTTAAGGGTTGTAATCTTGTTCTTGCTGATTAGACCTTTTCTATCGACCTCATTCCTATCGTTCTGGGTAGTTTCGACGTTGTTATTAGCATGGATTGGTTATCTCATCAGCAAGCGGAAATTCTTTGCAACAAGAAGTGTAAGGACCTTCAAAAATGTCCTAAACTGACCCACAAGTAAAAACCCGGACCCCTGAAACCATACTCTGCATGAAAATCAAGAAAAACAAATTTATGGTCTTCAGGCGGGCCGCGTGAAGGTAAGCTTAACCTTACGCGGGCCGCGTCAACTCTAAGGTTGACCGGATAAGCGTCCAGATCCACGTGTCATCCACGTGGCACACCTACTCGTGACCCAGCAAGCCTACACGTAGACTAGGTGGCCACACGGGCCGCGTAAAGGTCGAGCCAAGGCTCACGCGGGCCGCGTGAGACCCAAATTTCTGCTATAAATAGAAGGGGTTACGAGCAGTTCACTGGTGTCAAAATTTCAATCAAAATCACGAAGTAGACTGCTCAATAGTCGAAAATAATATTCAAGATAGCTAGGTGCTGCTACGATACAGGGTATTAACTCGATCGCTGCTACGATTCAATGTCCGATCGATTGAAACTATCCAATGGATGTTTAAGTGATGCCCACATTAGGGTTATGCTTTGTCATTCGTCGTGAATTCGATGGATGTTTAAGCATCGCACTTTGTTATTCGTTATGAGGGTTTAATCTCGTGAGTTATCGTAAATGCTGTATTAGTTACTGACCTAGTTTGTGTGCATGTTATTTAAATTAGGTTACAAGGCTAATCAGTAGGCTAAACTCTGCCCGTTAAATCTGCAATGTGAGTCATTCTCTTTTTATCAAAAGTATTTTACAATACTCCATTTTCAAATGTTATAATTACAGGGATTAAGTCATGGTTATCTTAATCACTAGCTAAGTGGGGTATTGTACACATTACTTATTTCTAACGGTTAGGCTAATAAATCCTAACAGTGATAATCATCACTACTTGGGGAAGGACCCAATAGTGGTATGACCATCGTCACCAGATGACACAGCGCCAGATAAAAATAAGATAGAAGCCATTGTAATCGCTCTTATGCTGTAATTAATAACTAATGTGTCATTTTACATACTTGAATGACTCGCCAGCATTTCCCCGCTGATAAAATATTTTTTTAACATGTTTCAGGCGACCTGCTGTAAATCAAGGAAAACGTGCTACGGAGCACTAACCAGCTTGAAGAGGTGGCTCAGTTAAAATGAATAAACATGTTTTAATAAATCAGGGAATTTCCTAGTTAAATTCCTCTATTGTAAAATAACGGGGTTTATCCCGAATGATGAAATAAATTATTTGGGCATTTTTTAGTTTTAAAAATATCCTGTAAAATCTTCCGCTGTCGCATCATAGATACCACGGGTTCCTATCCCGCGGCTCCTGACCGGGTCAAACCGGGGCTAGGGCCGTGACAGGAAAAGATGGTATCAGAGCCAACTTGAAGAGCCACTGATTTAAGCCAATTAAGTATTTAAAAATACTTAATTTTCCTAATTGCCATTCTGTGATTATGTGATTTTATCTTGACTATCTGTTAATTTACAGTATGGGTAAGCAAAAAATTTCGGACATCTATCACAAATTAGATAGTTCACCGAAAGAAAAGGGAACTTCATCCCAATCAAATTCCTCCAGATACTCAGCAAATATTGAGGAATGAATATTTGTTCGTAAGGCACAGTTTGAGAATCCACTTACCCCTAATAAAAGAAGCTGGATTATTAGAAAAAGTCAAGAAAAAATGAAGAAGTCACAGGAAACCCAGGAAATAGGCAACAACCCACCATGGGAAGATAAATTAGATGAAAAATGGGCAAATCTTTATATGTTAGCCACTGTAGCAGTAAATGTTAACCTTTAGACTACCAACACCCCGACTTAGTATTAGCACCCATATTATCTATAAGCCAGAAACTTTAATATAATAAATAACCACTAGTATATTTCAAAGTTTAGTTGTACTAAAAATAAATATTTTGTTTCAATAAAATGATTTATTATATATTTGTAATTAACATTAAATTTCTGATTCCATTTTTTGATTCTGTGAAAATTTAATTTACAAACTTTTAACCTAAAATTTTGTGTGTTTCTTCATAAATGCTAAACAGCATGAATGAATTATCTGAAGCCCTAGAGAATCTCAATCTCTATCCTGTGAAAATAGAAGTTTCCAGAGATTTTACTGGTTACTTGGCCGATGTGGAAGAACCTATGGAATTTCAAGCTCCACCTCTGGAGAAATCAAAACCTAAGAAAAGAAGAAGATTTATGGGCTGGAGGCGTGTACGCAGAAGGAAACCAGCAACTAGGAGAATTCCCAAAATAGAGAATCCCATGGATAAAGGAAAAGGGATTGAGATTGAGGAAGATTCTAGGCAAACAGGGATGGAAATTGGGGAAAGTTCTAGGCAAGCTGAGGAATTGCCATTGCAGGAGGAACTGGATCACATACTGGCAAGTTGTGATATCCTTAGGCCTATCAATACAAATCTCTTCCCTTATCCTGCTGAAACCCAACTTCCAATAAACTTGGAACCGACCATTCCAGACCCTCTGATCCACACCCAACCTCTAGGAGAAATGGACGAATGGTGGACCGACGACTGGCAATTTCAAAACCTCCTAAATAATCCCTATACCTTTTTCCCTCAGTTCGACCCAGAACCTGCACCAAACCCACCAATGAGTAATGAAAACTTAGTTGAACTCCGCCATTTTGGCGAGGAGTTGATGGATACAGGGAATAGGATCCGGGAGATAGGAGAACAAATCTCCTGGAAGTACGACGAGAGGGAACATCGTTTCTGAAATGCCAGCAGACTAGGGAGAGTGTGATTGTGAAGCTGTGTTTGTATAATAATAATAGTAATAAAAATATAAGTATGTGTAATAACTTAAAAATAAAACTTTTGTAAAATAACAGTATGTACGGATGCATAATATAATATATATAAAAATGGAAGTTGAGAAATTGACAATTTTGATTATACGTGTTGACATGATTATGTGCAATTATTTTGTTATATTTGGTTATTAATTATTTAATGCTAATCACTTATATAAATTAATTACCAGATGGCAAACGCTGGTAATGAACCTGTTAACGAAGTAAATCAATCTGAGCAACACCAGGAGGATCAATTTCTAAATAGGCAAGATATCGAGAATATCGTTGCTCAAGGAATAGCCAATGTTATTCCAGCAATCCTTGCTACTGCTCGAAATCCAATTACACCTCAACAAATTATTCCTAGCAAACGTACAAATGATGCTAATTTCAGTAATAGTGTAAATGGAGGTGGCAACCATACTAATAACAATAATGATGGACTGTAAGCCCCAATTTTTAAGAAAATGAAAGCTGCAACACCTGGTTGCACTTATAAGGAATTTCTTGCCTGTAAACCAGTTGAATTTGCAGGCAATGAAGGGGCAACTGCTGCACTACGTTGGTTAGATAAAACCGAGGCAGTAATTATGATAAGTAAATGTGCCGAGGCCGACAAGGTAATGTATGCGTCGCATCTTTTTAAAGAAGGGGCGCTAGAATGGTGGAACACCGTCGCATCTTTTTAAGAATCTTATGGAAAGAAAATTCTGTCCCGGATACGAAAAGGAACAAATGACAAATAAGTTCCTAAATCATCAGATGGTAGGCATTGATTGTCGAGGGTATACTTCGACATTCTTCGAATACGCTAGAGTAGTACCAACCCTGGCTTCGCCAGAACCGGTGCTTATTTCTCGCTACATTTGGGGCTTAATTGGCGAGATCCGTAATATTGTCAAAGCTGCGAGACCCCGCACGATCGATGATGCGGTAGAATTAGCTAACACTCTGACTGACGAACTGGTACGCACAAGAGAAGAAACCCGGAAAAAGGAAGTGGCCCAAAAGATTACCCAGGGATTCCGTGTGGGTAACCGTAGTAATTTCAAGAGAAGGGGAACTGGGCAATCTTCCACTGTTCCATTTTGCAATACCTGCAAAAGGAAGCATCTTGGAAGATGCAAAGGGTATTGCAATTTTTGGAAAATCCCGGGGCACCAAGAAGAAGACTACAGGAAGAAGAAATCCACAGTTTGCTATAACTGTGGAGAAGCTGGACACTTGAGGCCACACTGCCCAAAACTGGTCAAACCAGCTGATAACAAAGCCAAACCTGCGGAAGGAGCTACCAAGAGAAACGCAAGAGCCTTCCAGTTGACTACTCAGGAAGTAGAACTAATTCCTGACGTGATAGCTGGTACGTTCCTAGTTCACAACGTTTATGCAAAAGTATTATTAGACTCTGGTGCAAACCAAAGTTTTATAAATACTTCATTCTGCCAAACTCTTAACCTACCTTACACCAAACTTAGACAAATTTTCACGGTAGAAACGGCAGATGGAAATTCTGTTAACATAGATAAGGTTTTGCAAGAAGAAAAGATAGAACTCGTAAGTCACAAATTCTCTGCAAACCTGTTACCTATGAAATTAGCTGAATTTGATGTGGTGTTAGGAATGGATTGGTTAGTAGCCAACCATGCTCGAATTCTTTATGATAAGAATTCCATAGAAATACATACACCCACAGGAGAATTAGTGGTGATTACAGGAGATAAGCCACGTAAGCCGGAGCCCTGAAACCATACTCTGCATGAAAAATCAAGAAAAACAAATTTATGGTCTTCAGACGGGCCACGTGAAGGTAAGCTTAACCTTACGCGGGCCGCGTCAACTCTAAGGTAGACCGAATAAGCGTCCAGATCCACGTGTCATCCACATGGCACATCTACTCGTGACCCAGCAAGCCTACACGTAGACTAGGTGGCCACACGGGCCGCGTAAAGGTCGAGACAAGGCTCACGCGGGCCGCGTGAGACCCAAATTTCTGCTATAAATAGAAGGGGTTACGAGCAGTTCACTGGTGTCAAATTTTCAATCAAAATCATGAAGTAGACTGCTCAATAGTCGAAAATAATATTCAAGATAGCTAGGTGCTGCTACGATACAGGGTATTAACTCGATCGTTGCTATGATTCAATGTCCGATCGATTGAAACTATCCAATGGATGTTTAAGTGCTGCCCACATTAGGGTTATGCTTTGTCATTCGTCGTGAATTCGATGGATGTTTAAGCATCGCACTTTATCATTCGTTGTGAGGGTTTAATCTCGTGAGTTATCGTAAATGCTGTATTAGTTACTGACCTAGTTCATGTGCATGTTATTTAAATTAGGTTACAAGGCTAATCAGTACGCTAAACTCTGCCTGTTAAATCTGCAATGTGAGTCATTCTCTTTTTATCAAAAGTATTTTACAATACTCCATTTTCAAATATTATAATTACAGGGATTAAGTCATGGTTATCTTAATCACTGGCTAAGTGGGGTATTGTGCACATTACTTATTTCTCACGGTTAGGCTAATAAATCCTAACAGTGATAATCATCACTACTTGGGGAAGGACCCAATAGTGGTATGACCATCGTCACCAGGTGACACGGCGCCAGATAAAAATAAGATAGAAGCCATTGTAATCGCTCTTATGCTGTAATTAATAACTAATATGTCGTTTTACATACTTGAATGACTCGCCAGCATTTCCCCGCTGATAAAATATTTTTTTAACATGTTTCAGGCGATCTGCTGTAAATCAAGGAAAACGTGCTATGGAGCACTAACCAGCTTGAAGAGGTGGCTCAGTTAAAATGAATAAACATGTTTTAATAAATCAGGGAATTTCCTAGTTAAATTCCTCTATTGTAAAATAACGAGGTTTATCCCGAATGATGAAATAAATTATTTGGGCATTTTTTAGTTTTAAAAATATCCTGTAAAATCTTCCGCTGTCGCATCATAGATACCACGGGTTCCTGTCCCGCGGCTCCTGACCGGGTCAAACCGGGGCTGGGGCCGTGACAAGAAGATCGTCCGCATCCCTCGTTCTGGTGAAGAACCCCTCGTGATTCGTGGCGATAAGAGTGGTGCCGTTGTGGGCATCATCTCTTTCCTTAAGGCCCAGAAGTGGTTGCGAAAGGGCCACACTGCCATTCTAGCTCTCGTTACTGATGCATCAATGGAAGAGAAGAGAATTGAAGACATTCCTATTGTACGCGATTTTCCTGAGGTATTCCCCGAGGAATTACCTGGTCTTCCGCCTCATTGACAAGTCGAGTTTCAAATCGAGCTAGCTCCTGGAGCAGCACCAATAGCTCGTGCACCTTATCGTCTAGCTACATCAGAACTTGAAGAACTGTCCTCGCAACTACAAGAGCTCTTGGACAAGGGTTTTATTCGCCCTAGCTCTTCGCCTTGGGGAGCTCCAGTGTTATTTGTAAAGAAGAAAGACGGTACCTTCAGAATGTGTATCGACTACCGCGAACTCAACAAGGTGACCGTGAAGAATCGTTACCCTCTTCCACGCATTGATGACTTATTCGACCAATTGCAAGGGTCGAGCTATTACTCTAAGATTGATTTGAGATCAGGTTTCCATCAACTGGAGTCCGAGACGAGGATATCTCTAAAACAGCATTCAGGACTCGTTATGGGCATTACGAGTTTCTGGTTATGCCTTTCGGATTGACGAATGCACCTGCGGTCTTCATGGATCTCATGAACCGAGTGTGCAAGCCTTACCTGGATAAGTTTGTCATAGTTTTCATCGACGATATCCTGATCTATTCGAAGAGTCAGGAAGAACACGAGCAACACCTGAGGCTTATTTTGGAACTTCTGTGAACAGAGCAGTTGTATGCCAAATTTTTGAAATGTGACTTCTGGCTTCGCGAAGTCCACTTTCTAGGCCACGTGGTAAACAAGGATGGGATTCATTTTGATCCATCCAAGGTAGACTCGATCAAGAACTGGCCTGCACCCCGTACACCAACAGAAATCCGCCAATTCTTGGGTTTGGCAGGATATTACAGAAGGTTTATCAAGGATTTCTCAAAGATTGCGCAACCTCTCACTTCACTGACTCAGAAGGGTGTCACCTATCGTTGGGGTGATGTACAGGAGTCTGTTTTTCAGTACTTAAAGGATAGACTTTGTAGCACGCCTATCCTCTCATTGCCTGAAGGCACAGATGATTTTGGGGTTTATTGCGACGCTTCCATCCAAGGACTTGGTTGCGTGTTGATGCAACGTGACAAGGCCATTGCCTACGCATCGCGCCAACTTAAAGTTCACGAAAGGAACTACATTACGCATGACATGGAATTGGGAGCAGTTGTTTTCGCACTTAAGATATGGAGACATTACCTGTACGGTACCAAGTGCACCATTTACACCGATCACATGAGTCTCGAGCATATCTTCAAGCAAAAGGAGTTAAACATGCGACAACGTCGATGGGTTGAGCTTTTGAATGATTACGAATGTGCGATCAAGTACCATTCGGGCAAAGCCAATGTTGTGGCCGACGCCCTCAGTCGAAAGGATACTACACCTAAACGTGTGCGAGCGTTACAACTTACCATCCAATCTAGTCTTCCTACCCAGATACGAGATACTCAGGTTGAAGCGTTGAAAGCAGAGAACATAAGGGCTGAGTCCTTACGAGGATCGAGGAAGCAGTTAGAACAAAAGGAAGACGGCGCCTACTATGTAACAGGGCGCATCTGGGTCCCACTTTACGGAAACTTGCGCGAGCTTGTGATGGATGAGGCACACAAGTCTCGTTATTCTGTACATCCTGGTTCAGATAAGATGTACCACGATCTCAAGACTACGTATTGGTGGCCTAGTATGAAAGCCAACATAGCAACCTACGTCAGTAATTGTTTAACTTGTGCGAGAGTCAAGATTGAATATCAGAAACCATCAGGCCTACTCCAACAACCAGAGATCCCGACATGGAAATAGGAGCAAATTTCCATGGATTTCGTTACTGGCCTGCCTAGATCTCAACGCGGAAATGACACTATTTGGGTGATGGTGGATCGATTGACCAAGTCTGCACATTTTCTGGCTATCAAGGAAACGGATAAGTTTTCTACTCTAGCAGACATCTACCTAAAGGAAGTAGTATCAAGGCACGGAGTGCCAACCACCATCATTTCTGATCGTGACTCACGTTTTACATCTGAATTGTGGCAAGCTATGCACAAGTCCTTTGGCTCTCGATTAGACATGAGCACGGCATATCATCCACAGACGGATGGGCAATCTGAATGCACCATCCAAACCCTTGAAGACATGCTTAGGGCATGTGTAATCGACTTTGGTAATGGCTGGGAAAAACACCTTCCGTTAGTGGAGTTTTCGTATAATAATAGCTACCACACCAGTATCCAGGCCGCTCCATTTGAGGCATTGTACGGACGTAAATGCCGATCACCTCTTTGTTGGGCAGAAGTTGGTGACAGCCAAATCACAGGCCCAGAACTTGTGGTAGACACAACCGAGAAGATTGTTCAAATACGACAACGAATGGCGGCAGCTCGTGACCGTCAAAAAAGCTATACTGATAAGCGAAGGAAACCACTCGAGTTCCAGGTTGGGGATCGAGTGCTACTTAAAGTCTCACCTTGGAAAGGTGTAGTTCGTTTTGGCAAACGAGGCAAACTCAATCCGCGTTATGTCGGACCGTTCAAAATCATTGAGAAAATTGGCAAAGTCGCCTACAAGTTGAATCTACCTGAAGAACTCAGCGGAGTTCACAACGTATTCCACGTGTCAAATCTGAAAAAGTGTCTGTCAGATGAGACCCTCATAGTTCCCTTAAAGGAGCTCACAATCGACGACCAGTTGCGATTCGTCGAGGAACCAGTTGAAATCACAGACCGAGACGTTAAGATTCTCAAGCATACCAGAATACCTCTTGTTCAAGTTCGTTGGAACTCCCGTCGTGGCCCAGAGTATACCTGGGAACGATAAGACCAAATGAAACACAAGTATCCCCAGTTGTTTGAGAAAAGTACAACCACTACTGAGGCTAAAGCTACTACGGAATTTCGGGACGAAATTCCAAACCAACGGGGGGATGATGTGACACCCCAGGAAAACCACGCAACTTAACTAGCTTCCTCAGTAACCACATGCTAAATTTCGGGACGAAATTTTCCTAACAGGGGGAGAATGTGACAACCCTCATAATTACATGTACACGTACGATTAATTAATGTTAATTGAAGTGCTTGATGATTGTGCTGAATTACTTAACTGCTTTCTAATTAATGCGTCATACTTACATGTGCTTGTTGACATACTAGTCTTGTGCAGAAAATTGACAAAATGGTCCTGTATGCAGTCCTAAGTGTTGGGAATTAAAAGTGTTACAAAAAGATACATAAAAGACACTAAACGGAACAACTTAGCACTTTAACGAACCGGTATCTAACCGAACAACCGGACATTACCCGGGACACCAAAATATTGCAAGAAACATTGTTTAATTATTTCTTGGCTAGTTATGATCCCCAAACACCTTAACACCCACAAAAATCTCAAGTAACAAACTTAACTAAACATACACTTGGTTTTGAACTATTAACTAACCAACTAGTTACAAATATTACACTTAGCCCCCCCCCCCCAGCCTATAATCGGCCATCACCACCACCATACCTCTCAAGATTTTGTTGATTATTATATTAGATGTTTGCTTGAGTATCTTGCCATAATATTGTGAGAAAGATCTTATAAGTATGGTGTGATCTTAAAAGATCATATTCATTTCAACACTTCACAAACTCACTCCATCCCCTCATACTCTATCTCTCTCTCTCTCGGCTCACTTATAACCGCCACCACCACCACCTTGTCACCACCATATCATTCCAATTCCAAGCTCATTTAAGTCTAGAAGGTGATACATGGAGTTTGGAGCTTGAAGGTCTTGGAGAATCCTTCTCATTTGCTTTCATCATCCCCTCTTCATCATCTTTTTCACTAGAGATCTTCCCTAGCCCTTGAGCTAGTTGTAAGTTCTTGATTTACTCTTGGTTACTTCTATTTTTATGGATATAAGATGTAGTGTAGGTCCACCTGGAGGATCGAGTAACCTCTATTCCCTGTTTTCCGACAAACCCGAAAGTGCGGAATCCAAACGGGTAAGTTAAACCAAGTTACGAACATGCAAGACACAAAGATTCAATGATTAACACGCAATGTATTAATACTCTGAAATGGTTACAATGCAATGTTTACAAGATAAACCTATAAACTCTCTGTTGTGTGTGTGTTCTCTCCGAAATCTATTCAGACTTCTAAGTGTTTATGTCTGTTGTGAGTGTATATATAGTACCACAGTGACGAAAACCAGTTGCCCATGAAAACACATGGACGAAATCAAAGTATGGACGAAATCACTCCTGATTTTGTCCCATTTGGTTTTCGTCCCATTTGGTTTTCACCAAAAGGGTTTTCATCATAAAGGTGATTTCATCACCAGGGTGTTTTCATCATATGTATAGGCCAATGGCTTGGGCTTGGACTTTGTCAACTGGGCTTCTACATGTATTGGCCAAACAAACAAACAGACATATAACTAAACAATACTAACATGTATACTGCACACACGCAGTTACATGTACATGAACATTACGAAATAACTAGCATACCGAGTCAAGACAGGAGGTTGTCTTGACTACGGCCTTCACTTCGTAACCGAGTCGAACCGAGCCGAGCCGTAGCCACAAAATATGTATCAACAAACTCCCCCTTGGATACTGCTCGCGAGGTTCGTAATCTCGTTCTCCATCTCCTGATGGTTCATTCATTCTTGTCGTAGGATCTTCAAAGGCTTCACGTGTTGCACATAGAAAGTGTATTAACAAACTCCCGCTTTTATCTAGGAAGTGTATCAATAAACTCCCCCTTTGATTATGCTGTGAATCTTTTGATTTTCTATAACGTGAGATCCTTGTGGTGTTGAGGATTGATCAGCGGCAACTCTATCATCTTTATCATTTGAGTGCCTTCACGTCGTGTCTTCATTCCGAAGCTTATCATCGAACATGTTCTCTTCACCTTTAGCATCTGCACATGCAAGAAAGCTAAACACGTAATGAGAACAAACGCTTGAATATAGTTAACATTAAACAAATGACACATATGAGATCAAATCTCAATCAAACACTGACCGACAACAGTTTGAAAGTTTAAACAAATTTGTTCAATTTTAGTTCTTAACTTTCAAAACTTGTTAACTTCGACAGTTTATGAAGGTGCAATTGTTTTCCGGCTTACAATCAGGATTTTGGGTAGGATAGACTCGAGTTCCAACATCGGTCAATCAAAAATAAACTAGAAGCAAAATCTTTTTGGCTTTTATAAAATTTATATTAAAACTCACTTAAAATCTTTTTGGAATTTTCATTTTTCAAATTTAAAGATGGAAAGCAATAAATAAATATATACAGAGATACAGAAACTAAAAGCAGTAAACAAATATTTACAGACATTCTTTTTGCGAGCTTCGAGGGTAAGAGAATCATATCAGTGTACGGTCATGCCAAAACGCTCTTGTTGTTACAATTAGTTAACATTTAGATAAGCATCCTATAACAATTATCGGTATTGTTGTCCACTTAAGCTCAACTTATCAGATGTAATCATGGCGAGGGATACGTTAAGGTATGATTTATACTTATCAACCGGTGTTCATCCACACATGACACATTCCCGTATCAAGGTATGCACGAGGATTCATCTTACTGGTGAGTATACCGTTTATCATCTGTTTGACCGTATATGAAAAGATGTGAGTAACTCACTTATTTTGATTGAAAACAAGCCCTATGTGATAGAATCACTTATTGATGAGGAACTTGATTTTCATATGCATGAGGGCACAGGAGCAAGTCCGTGAACAGGTCAGTACTTTCGTACAGCAGAGAGACGAACTTGACTCCCGGAAAGAATCTGTGATATATTATCACTTATTTTGTTTGGACATGTGATTGTTGATCACTTATTGAGGTCGAATGCAATATGTACACGTATGTATAGTATCATGGAAGATCTTAGACTTCGTCTCCGTTATATTTCGGTAAAAGAAACAACCATGATACCCAGATGATAAACAGCATAAAGACCGAATATTTCAGAACCTCGGCAATCTCTCAAACTAAATTTCGGTACTAAGACCATATGCCAATGTGTGGTTCCCACCTGGTCTTCAGTTGATTTAAGATTTATATCACCCTGCACACTTTAAAATGATTGTGAGCCTACCGATACATCTTATATAGAGCTGCTTAACATTTTTCATTTTGCATTTCAGTTCGAAGAGGTTTCGACAGACCACTGATTTACTATCATTTTCTCTTTTTCTCGCCAGGAAACTCATTTTTGTTTTTCTATTGTTTTTGAGTTTTGAAATTTTTCGATGTTTTTGAATTTTCAAATTTGGATTTACTCCCCCTAAAATCAACAAACTATGATAAATTTTAAAAACACAAAGGTATTTACAAAAAGGATTTCCCGATGTCGGTTAACTCATGTTTTACCTCAATGTCGTTTACCAAAATTAATTTTAATCAGAAATGATTTATCGAATTTTGGGGAAATCAGTTGGCACATCGGTAAGCGGTGCGGACCATGACAACATTGACGAGTTTCATAGTGAAACAATCACGTGTGAGGTGATATTCGAGTTCAATGTGTCAGGTCAAAGAGTGCTACGAGAGGATAACAATTTATAAAGCAGCTTAAATATCAACAAGTATAGGAGAGATTAGAAATTTAAAACCGTATCTTGCAACTGCTTCGTGCATTGCAATGAATCTGAGTGCTCTCCCAAACTGGATATCCACCCGGTGTGGATTTCAAAGTCGATTCTTTGTAGCTACTGAGAAATCTCTTCACAGTAACAAGATCAGAAACCTTTGGGTCCGGCTGGTCTTCCACATTGCACCAGCGAAGGTCTTTGTCTTTCTCTTTGAGAAGTAGTGTGCGGTTGTTCAATCCATGCCAAGGCATCCGCACACCCGGTTGGTTTGTTCAACAAACACATTTTCTTCAATTACACAGCGAAGAAATGTACACTGCACATTCATCTTGTTGAGTTTGAACATCAGACGTGCTGCAGGTGCGTACATTTTGATTGAATCTATCCTGGGGACCCGATTAAAGCCTTGAACAATCAATCTTTGGTATGATTTTCATTTTGTCGAAGCTTTCAATTTCTTTCGACAGACAATTTTGTCTTCTTTTCTTTTTTCTCTCCACCAAAGGCAACAACTTCTTTGTCGCTGATCTTGTGCATGGACACTCCACTATCAACAATCCAATGACTATTGATAGTTCCTCCTGGAACATCCTGCACACTCACTCAGAGATTAGTTGGAGAGGGGGACCCAAGCCTTAACAGACTTGGGTCGTCCTTCATCATCGAGGATTGTGACTTCGATTTCCTGATGATTCGGAATGGATTGAGCTTCCCCTGAAACAGTTACCGATTTTGGTTTCCAAATCTGTTTTTGTTTTTCATTTTTAATTTCTAACTTAACAGACTTTGTTTGGACAACCTCCGGTTTTAACGCCTTTTCAACTTCTTTGACGTTTTGACGTCGTTGTTTTGTTTCTTGTTCTTTAACAGTGCGTTTATCATGTTTTGGAGAAACAGGACGACGTTGTGAGTGACCTTGTTCAGAGGGGGCTCTTTCAACAAAATTTGGTTTGGGCGAGTTTGTGCAGTCTTTAATGATGTGCCCAAACTTCCCACATTTGAAACAAGTTCTCCTTTCAACAAACTTAGGAGAACCAGTTCGACTTTCACGTGTTGAACCTGTAGACCCAGAGGTACTTGTTCCTTTATCACACCCGTTTGTGTGTTGGGTGTAATTGTTTTGAGCATTACGTTTTAAAATCTTGACTTGTTGGACAAAATCGGTGTTTGATTTGTTTTCAAAAGTCTCAATTTTATCAGTACCCTTGGATACTACAAATTTAACATCATTTTTTTTCTTCTTGAAACGAGCTCCTTTGGTCTCAACCTTCGGTGGTGAACCTTTAGAATTTTGAGCTCGTTGCTGTTGCTGTTTACCCTTAAAAGAGATAGGTTGTTGCTTTGTTGGTGATTTTTGATTTCCAAATTTTCTTCTAACTTCAGCTTTTGGAATCGGATCACATTGAGTTACTGAAACTCTCGGGATCCCCTTTTCCAAAAACTTACTGGTAGTATCTTCAAACACTTTATCAATCAAAGATTGATTGACATTTTTAATTGGAAAAGTTGTGTTTGAATAAATTTTATCATCACCAACTAAAGTGTACACCACGTTATTACTCTTAACGGTAGACACAGATTTCTTGTCATTCTTGACAGGATCTATCACTTGTTTGACAACTGGTTGAACAGCAGGAGTAGGAGGATCACAAAGAATATGATTCTCAATTGGAATTTCTACTCCTTTCATCTTGTCAAGTGATTTATCCTGATCACGCATATCTGATTCTGGTTCATCGTCAGACGACTCATAGTCCTCAATGATTGGAGGACTTTGTTTCGTAGATGTTGAAGTTTCTTTTTGCTCAGATGATGTACTTGAAGAACTGTCCGATTTGAACCCTAGGACAGTAGTAACTTCCTCATAATCAAGAGGCACATTGGGTTCAAAACGAGGCATATCCTCTTCATCGGGCGACTTGGTATAGTCGTGTCTCAAAGGGGGTGGACACTTCCTATAACCAACGCCTTTAACGTTTCCCTTTAGTTTCTGAACGTCAATGATGTGATCGAGCTCATATCAGGAGTTAGAATAACTCTCCAATTTGAGCTTGATCGCTTCATATTCACACTTGGCCACGGCTAGCTCTTTCTTGGTTTCCTCAATGATATTAATGTAGTTATTAATACCAATTTGTTTGTTGAAAACAGTTTTTGTTAATTCGGAAACACTTTTCTTTTGGGTTTCAATAACTGTTTTAAACTCCTTTTCATTTCGAGCTAAGGCCATGTTTGCCTCCTTGCACTTTGACAGTTCAATAACCAAACTCTGATTGTGACTATGAACAGTTTCAGATTCAAACTTCAATTCAGTAAGTGAATTACAAACACTAGGAGTAGGAGGATCAGAATTTACCTGACTTGTCGAGGCCGAGACATTTGCCATAAAGGCAGTCTGATAAGAAAAAGATCCATCTTCAGAATGATAATCTCCCGCATTCGAGCTTTCTTCATCTGAACTCCCGCTATAACCCGAGTTGTCATCACTTTCAGAAAATTCTTCCTTGTGAACGTGCTTGATGTGATTGATGATCTTCGCATAACATGCACTTCCTCCTCCCAACTGTACGGACCAATCACATCCTTCATCATCTTGAACAGTCAATGCTTGATTGGTGTTTGAAGGTCCAGACTGGTTCTAGTTCTGGTTCTGACTGTTGTTCACTGCTACTATCCTTCGTTCATGATTGTCTTGATTTGCATTAGAAGTACTCGTCTGATTTCTGAACGGATTCTGATTGCCTTGTTTGCTTGGTAGGGTGCACTCACGTTTGAAGTGACCCTTTTCACCACAATTAAAACATGTGACAGCACCCTTGTCAAACCCGTACTTGGTATCCCTTTTGCTTTCCAAGCTGGTTCTCCCCGTTCTGCTCATATAATCCTTTGCCCTTCTCACAGCGCTAGCAAACGCCCACTTGATATCCATTAACTCCATTTCATCCTTGTCTATCTGCTGATAGTCTTCGTTTGTCAAATTAATGTTGCCAATTTAACTTGCGACTAATCCGCTGTAGGCATTAACCATAGTGATAAGAATTTCAATGTGATCTCGTGCAGCTTCTACACTCACTTTGGAAAGATTTGAAGTATCAGGTTTGTTACCATAGAAGGCTTGTTGTGGTTGGGCTTGTGGTGGGGGTTTAGAAAAATAGGCAGTTGGATCAAATTGGGGTTGAGGTGTGGCAATTTGAGGTTTCGGAAGATAGGCATTTATATCAAATTGGGGTTGAGGTGTGGCAACTTGAGGTTTAGAAAAAATAGGCAGTTGGATCAAATTGGGGTTGGGGTGGTGCAACTTGAGGTTTCGGATGATAGGCATTTATGTCAAATTGGGGCTGTGCAACTACTCCTCCAAAATAGGAATTTGGGTCGAAAGCATTTGACACATAAGCTGTTTGTATCTTTGGTTGCTGGCTTGTAGCAGCAGGAGCAATCCCTCCAAAGTACATCTCTGGATTTTGAGGGACAAGAATTAGTTTAGCTTTTTCTGATTTCTTCTGCATCCTTGTTCTCCAGCTTTTGAACAAACTCATAGATACTGACAGTATCCAATACACCAGTATGCTTTAACAACTCAATGAATGGGCTCCACTTTGGTGGTAGAGCATCAGCAAACCGTGCGACTATTTCCTGCGAAGATACAACAACCTTGAAAGAAATCATTTCACTAATTAAATGATAAAAACGAGTTTTCATCTCATTCAGTGTTTCAGTCTGCAAAAACATAAACCCTTCAAACTCCTTCTTTAGTAAATCCTGACGCGTCTTCCGTGTGGCCGCATTTCCTTCTCCTCTTGCTACCAATGCATCTCATAAACCTTTCGTGGTCTTACAATATGAGAATTGATGAAAGATGTCTCTGTGAAGTGCTTGAGTGAGAATAGCATACGCCTTCTTCTCCAGATCATATGCCTTTTTGTCGGCTTCTTGCATATTATTGAAAGTTGTCGCATTTGATCCTGCTTCTTCAAGAGCTTCACTAAATGCAGAGGTGAAACACGTCCATAATTCTGTGTTTTGCCCTTGAACGTAATTATGGAAACGACCCTTCCATGATGGATAGTCGTTCATGTAATTTAACTTTGGCGGGCGATTGTTGCTACCCGTCTCATTCTCACTAAGCAAAAGATTTTGAATGCTCTGATTTTGATTCGACACCATTGCCCATTGACTTGAACTAATAGTTTGTTGTTGTTTAGGTATGGTACTCGCTAAATATTCGGCCATCGACATCTGTTTTTGAGCTGGATGTGGATCCGTACTCCAATCCCAAGGACTTGTACAACTCATGATTGATGTTAGAACAATTGTACCTGCTTAAAAACTTGAAAACACAAAGTTAGATACCTTTTGCAAGTCCTCTGTTTAAAATCACAGGTATAAGAATGTTTGACGAAATCCAAAAGTGATTTCGTCGGTGTTATATGTGTGACAAAAATAAAATAGTTGATTTCGTTGACCGAGATGTGACACAAACAGTTGGTTTTCGTTGACTGAAATGGATGGGATTTCGTTGAGTGTGATTGGGATTTCGGCTGAGAAGTGGTACAAGGTGTTTTCGTCCAGCAGATAGGGATTTCGGCTGAGAAGTGGTACAAGGTGTTTTCGTCCAGCACTATAGGGATTTCGGCTGAGAAGTGGTACAAGGTGTTTTCGTCCAGCACTATAGGGATTTCGTTGAGTTTGATTTAATTGACTGAAGTGATTTCGTCTGGCAGGACACTTTGTTGGTGATTTCGTTGCTGATATAAGTGATTTCGTCCAGAAAAGATAACACTCTGATTTCGCTGATGAAGGGATTTCGGCCAAGAAGTGTGATTTCGGCTGGTTTTGATAACACCAGAGTGATTTCGCTGATGAAGGGATTTCGGCCAAGAAGTGTGATTTCGTTGTATGATATAGTTGACTGAGGTGTGATTTCGTTGACTGATGATGTGTATTCGTGTGAAAGAGATTTCGTCCAGCACTGAAAATACAAGTGATTTCGTTGACTGGTTATAACCAGACAAGACAAATAAGATATTTTTCAAATCCTTATCTCTTATCTTCTGACACAGTACACAATTGTCAAACCAAACATACTTTCGGCCATGCTTTTCTCCTTTTCAATAAACTATCATCATTTCAATGGACTAAATTGTCAAACAATTGTTTTAATAATCAAATAAACACAATAATTCATTCAGAAATAAAGATCAAACTCAGATAATTATCCAAGAACAACATGAAGATCCGATGAACACTTAAAGAACTCCGATGAGTTTTTGAAGATTCCGACAATAATTTCACCGGAATAATTTTCCGAACACGAGTTTTGCAAAGAACTTCAATAAAAACCTTAAACTAACATGTATGCATAAGATAATAACAAGGTTTTGTATGAATTAATAAGCAAAACAACAAGGTTTTTCACGATTCTCAAACTGTTTTTCCAGAAATATATGAACTTCAAACTTTAAAATTCAGAAAAACACTTAAAAATATTTCAAAAACACAAGAAAAACAACTTGGTTTTAACAAGGAATCGAGCCAATGCTCTGATACCAATTGTAGGTCCACCCGGAGGATCGAGTAACCTCTATTCCCTGTTTTCCGACAAACCCGAAAGTGCGGAATCCAAACGGGTAAGTTAAACCAAGTTACGAACACGCAAGACACAAAGATTCAATGATTAACACGCAATGTATTAATACTCTGAAACGGTTACAATGCAATGTTTACAAGATAAACCTATAAACTCTCTGTTGTGTGTGTGTTCTCTCCGAAATCTATTCAGACTTCTAAGTGTTTCTGTCTGTTGTGAGTGTATATATAGTACCACAGTGACGAAAACCAGTTGCCCATGAAAACACATGGACGAAATCAAAGTATGGACGAAATCACTCCTAATTTCGTCCCATTTGGTTTTCATCCCATTTGGTTTTCACCAAAAGGGTTTTCATCATAAAGGTGATTTCATCACCAGGGTGTTTTCATCATATGTATAGGCCAATGGCTTGGGCTTGGACTTTGTCAACTGGGCTTCTACATGTATGGGCCAAACAAACAAACAGACATATAACTAAACAATACTAACATGTATACTGCACACACGTAGTTACATGTACATGAACATTACGAAATAACTAGCATACCGAGTCAAGACAGGAGGTTGTCTTGACTACGGCCTTCACTTCGTAACCGAGTCGAACCGACCCGAGCCGTATCCACAAAATATGTATCAACATGTAGTATGATGAAATACAAGAAACACTAAAAGAACACAAACATAAATCATGAACTTAAAGCTTTACATAAAGATGAAACATGATGAAATGATGCTAGTATGATGTTGTTTTGTTTATGTTGATAATGGTATTTGACATGATAAATCTGAGATTAATAAACGATAACCTGCTGCAAGTGATGTTAAATGTCGTTGTTGATCACTAAACATGTTAACGGAACAAATAGAACTTGCGTTAGAGCGCTATAAGCTGAAAACAGCTTCTGTCCAAACATTTACAGCCAACTTCAGTTGGCTGTAAACAGGTCGATATTTATCGAAAAACTGATTTTCTTGAGTCTATAACGTGTTATTTCGAAATACGGTTCTAATGGCACTGGAATCATAATTTTTGGACTTCGTTTGCCATTTTTAAAGGAGTCGTTTTGTACAGCAGCAAAAGCTGTGTTTTTACTGCAGAAAATGTGCGTGATGTTTTTCATAATAACTTGAAATCTGTGTAGAATTAGCTCATGAAATTTGTACTGTAGATTACCACTGATGTCGTTGTAATGCTCCAACTGGAATTTCATCAATCGGACTTACGATGAATTTTAAATGAATTATTCTATGGACTGCAGTCAGAAAGTGACAAATCTGATTGCAGTCCGGTAAATGATTTTTTGTAAAATATTGGTAATGAATTGGATCCAGATATTTTTACACAACAATATTTGGATCGTTTAAAACCTTATGTAAAAAGTTGGGAATTTTTGGAACAGGTTAACTATTTTATTAAAATTCCCGAAAACAGCCCAGTTTTGAATGTTAAAGCTGAAACGACATAAGTAGTAATTTGCGTGTCTAAATGTCGGGTAGGTTATCTAAGAATGATCTAACATGTTATATGTCAATGAAAGTGTTATGTGCAATGTTGTATGTTTGCTTATGAATGGGAATAGATGGAAAGTTTATATGGGCATGAACCGTTAAAGTGAGTGCATGTTATGTGGTAGATGCGTGTAGGAACTTCGTGCTTATTTGAAGTCACTAATAAACTAAGTGGTAATCATACTAGGACATGATTGACCGACCTTGACTGTTAGCTATTTTTTAGAGTCAAACCAAGCAATCAAAGGTGAGTTCACACTCTTAAGGCATGGGATTCCCGGTGGGTTGGGAATCGGATTAAATAGCTAAGACGGAACTTGTACTTTCACCACTACTAGACTACTTACCTCCGTCCTCGGATTGGGAAGGATGCCAGCGCTAAACCTACGTATTCACTACGTACCACTGTCCTCGGATTGGGAAGGGCACCAGCACTAAACCTACGTATTCTTATACGTACCTCTGTCCTCGGATTGGGAAGGTCACCAGCGCTAAACCTACGTATTTAATATGTACATCTGTCCTCGGATTGGGAATGACACTTATATATACATCTAGTCTAGTGGTTTACAACATGGGGTAGCCCCCACCGTTTATGGTTTGGAAAATAAGGAAAGTTGATTTAACCTGCAGTTGCAAACAAACTCATAGTTCTTGAAAAACTACTTTATAACGAACACCTACTGTGAACTCGCTCAACTTTGTTGTTGACTCGTTGTTACATGCCTTGCAGGTCGTTAGATACTTATGGGGCTTGCGTGAGGAGGAGGTCGTTGTGGGATATGGACTATTATTTCCCGTTCTAAACATTTAAACTTTATGAACTTATTGAACTTATGTTTTGATTCCACATCTTATGCTTCCGCTGTTTAATTTGAACTTGATTAACTAGTTTTGAAACACCAATTATATTGCGTGGTTGGATTTTATCTATTTTAAATACATTGTTCAATATGATTGGTGGCTGGATCCTGGTCATGTCACGCCTCCAAGCGGTGATACTCCGCGTGTGGATTTTGGGGGTGTGACACTGCCCTGGGTACTAGTATTGCAACGCCGAATACAACTTCATTTTCAATAATCTAATATTGTCACGTCAAGAAAACCACAAAAACAAATATGGTACTTGTACCGATGTTGTTCAACTAGTATTTGTTTGGTTTCTTGCGTAAAGAAAAAAAATCAACTATACTTCACATGTTCGAACAAAATCTTTGTCGAATCATACATAAAAACAACTACATCACAATGGTTATTCGAATAGTTTATAAAATGTGATATTATATTTCTAAAATAATGAAAAAAGTAAACCATGTCACTAACTTTGTCTATAAAAAAATTAAATCACGAAGCAATTTTGATGATAAGTACGTTTTTTACTTTGATCACTTGTACATTATTATTCACAACTTGGTTATGGGTAAAATTTACATCCAGACATAATAAAAAAATAAGCACACCGCAACGACATACTTGAAATTTTATAAACACATTATTATTCACAATTCAATTATGGGTAAAATTTACATTCAAACATAGATAAAATAAAAACGTCGTAACGGCAAACTCAAAAAAAAATTTTGTATTTCTTTTATTTTTAGACTTTTGATTGATATAAATTTAATTGTTCAGTTCGTGTATATATAAGGGGGGACGGGGCACCCTTACGGGTACCACATCCGATTTCGAACCTTTGCCAAAACACCACCGCCACCCATAAGGGTAGGCTTGGCGGTTTCCTTTTCCAGGTAAGAGAACTCGTGCGTTTTTGATGTTGTCGAGATCAAAGATGACCGTTCAACTGCTTCTTTGACTGTTATACATATAAAAAAGTCAATTTTAAAATCTATTTATATTGATCTTACACTCCATTTAAATCACACCCATTCTCATATTCACTCCCAATTCAAACCTAAACCATTTCACTCTAATTCACCCTCGTTTCAATGGATTCATAAATAAATCCCGAGGTGCCGATTCGAGCAAACGGGTGCCGATAATAGCAAACGAAGTGCCGGCTCGACCAAACGATGAGCCAATTCGAGCCGAGGTGGTGTTTTGCGCTTGAGGGTAGTAGCGAGCGATCGCACGATAAACTAAACTCTAAATGAACTCCAATGTTGACAAAAATTAATTTGTTCAACAGTTTTTTCATTCAAGCGGCATAATTTTTATTTTATTTTAATGACCTTGTTTATATTTTTATTACATTTTAACGCCTTTTCTTTTTCTTTTTAATTACATTCTTATACTATTTTTTTACCATATAGGATCGCTTACGTAGAAGCGGGTGCAACGATTTAGATGTTAAGGAAAAAACGCTTCAGGATCATTTAGAAAAACACAAACAAGCTTTCAAGCGCATTTGTGCGTGGAAGGTTTGTAAAGAATTCGCAAAATGGAGTTAAGTCGATTTGTTGAACGAAGATTCTGGTGGAAGTTATAACAAGAGAAATCCTCGGATTCATCTAACTTTGGTGCATCCGATAAGTCGGTACCGGACTTGAATGATGAAGTTAGCCCAACACAACCCAAGAGGAGGGCACATGTCAAGACACCCGGTTCGTCAAGCCAAACTGGAGTAGTAGGTGATATGATAAAAGATTGCACACAAATGAAGGAAGCAGAGATGCAAGACAACAAAATCTCGTCGCAGCTACAACCTTAATTAAGAACAACGTGAAAGTATCGCCAAAGTGGCAAGGGACGGAGATTTTGAGACGTATATTAAGTCACATACAATTTCGACCACAACGTGCAAAAAATATTTATAGCCTGCAAACAAGAAATTACGAAAAAATATGGTTGGCCGACGAGCCATTTACCGGATTTCTAGTTTTTTTTCAAAAGTTATTGATTTTTTATTTCGGTTCATTGATTAGTTTGAATTATGTATTTTTATTTTTATTTTGATGAAGCATAAATTTTAGTTACATTTGACTTTATTTAAAGGGTAAATTACACTTTTCGTCCTTTATGTTTGTAGCGGGTTGCAATGGATAGCCTTTAACTTCAATAATTACAGTCACGGTCCTTTATTTGAAAAACACGTAACACCTTTCGTGCTTTAGCACTAACCAGGTTAAAATTTTTAGTTATGTCTATCCACTTAAGGGTATTTTGGTCATTTCATGTTTTTATTTAAAATGTTCAATAATAAATAAAAGCAAAAATATTACATGTATTTTGGTCATTTCATGTTTTTATTTAAAAGGGTATAGAAACATCATCTTCCCCAATTCTTTAACCCTAACCCTAGAATCTCCTAGCTATCTCTCTCTCCCTCCCTCTTCCTCTCTCTCTCCAAACAACCTCTACTTTGTGTGTGCAGACGGTGCCTTCACATCTGCAGATGGTGCCTTCACAATTATATTTTAGTCTGCTTTTTGTGTTAACTTGCCCCAACATACAAATATTTTATTAACACCAGCACTTAAATCAATATCATCCTTGTATCTCTTCTTCTCCTACTCTGTTAGACTAAAGGCAAACCCACTCCACTACCATCGGCATTCGTTTCAACTCCACAATAACCCTTATCGATTTGTTAAGACCTAACACCAGCACTTCCATCAATATCATCGCTGACTTTCTTATCCAGAAATATGTGATGACATCTGCCCATCACCACAACCATTTAAACCCATGTCTTCGATTTGTTAAGACCTGAAAACAAGGTGGTGGTCGATGGTTCTTCAGGTAGCAGACATATATGGTGGTTGCCGATGGTTCTTCTGGTGGGTGTCTGCAAACAATCTGAACCCCACCAAAATTGTTGAAGAAGATGGAGTTAAGGATCTGCAGGTGGATTACAGTTTTCCCCATTTTTGGTGCTGAAACGATCAATGCAGAACAAAATGGAAGCAATTTCACTTTCGATTAACAAATGGAATGAAAAAGAAGGTAGAAATTGATGATTTTAGAAACGAAAAGATGTGATTGAGGATTTTAATTCAATTGGATAGGATAAAAAATTGACTGCAACAACTTTAGGGTTTGTGGAATTAAGAAATTGGAGAAGTGATAGGTAAGTGCAATGTTTTAAAAACCGGTTTTTAAATTAAACCGGATTAGACTAAAAAATGGTTTAACCGGTTGTACCGAGCGGTTCAACCGGGTTGACTAGCTAATTCTATAATTTCATATATTACAACATCAACTCAAAAGTTAATCCAAAAAAGCATGATTATATATTAAAAAATGATTCAAAAGTAAATCCATAATAAAAAATAATCCAAAAGATAATCGAAAACTATTCAATTTTCCAACAATCTCTTTTAAATGAAAGTGTACGATATGTTTAAGCCATTTGAGTGTTGAATATATCAACTATTTTCGTTTCATACAATATTAAATAAGAATTTTTAGTTACGAATAATCATAATATATAAAAATTACGTAAGATAAATAATATATATAATAAAAATAAGTAACAACCCAAACTAAAATAACCCTGGGCCGGTACCGGTATTACGTTTTAAACCGGTATACCGGATTTTACCGCCGGTACAAACCTTATACCGTTTCACTTATTTACCGGGTTGTTTCATACCGGATTTAGATCTGAAAACGGTAATACCGGTATAACCGGCCGGTATTTACCGGTTTTTAAAACATTGGGTAAGTGGACGCCAGAGAGAGAGAGCTAGTTGAGAGATGGGGTAAAATGACATAAATGCCCTCACATGAGGTGTACATGATCTGACTTAACAAAAAAATTTAACCTGATTAGTGCTAAAGGACGAAAGGTGTAACATGTTTTTCAAATAAAGGACCGTGACTGTAATTATTGAAGTTAAATGCTATCCATTGCAACCCGCTATAAACATAAAGGACGAAAAGTGTAATTTACCCTTATTTAAATGAAAAAAAAAGGTTTAAGGGTTCTTTGTAAGACTACGGGGTGTTGAGGGGCTTGGGTTGGGGGTATTGCTAGACACGTGGCGAGGGTGTGATCCACAAGGTACTACTCAAAAACTATTGGTGTGGCGTGGCTTAGCTTGGCGTGGCCAGCCAAGTGGATTTTTTTATTTGGCAGCGGCTACCCCCAATGGCTAGATCGGACCAGCCAACCAAAGCCAGCCATGTCACTCAGCCCCCCACCCCACGCCAGGCTCAATACCAACGCCAAAGGGGCAACGCCATGTGCAACGCTTGCCCGGGGCAGGGGCGGACATATGTAGACACTCGGGGGAGCGCCCGCTACCGCTTGGCGGGGAAAATTTTGACGTTTTTAGTGTAAATTTTGAAAAAATTTGACGTTTTTTCGATTTCGTTACCGCTTTTCTTATAAAACGTTACTGCTTGGCGTGAATCCTAGATCCGCCACTAGCCCGGGGTGGAGCAGCCGGTGTTGAACCCAAACCGCCGCCCCAACCCGCACCCCACAGTCTAATTATAACACAAGTAAAAATTTAATAAATAACAAGGAATATAAAAACACCCAACTGGTTCTATTGAGATTAAGTGAGTGGGAAGATAAATCGTCGATCGATCAAAGCATACCCTTGTTCTATCGGAAGTTTGAAATTGAATGAACCGATTGAAGCAAAACCCATCGAGTTGGCGTCTTGGCGAGTGACGATGGAGAAATCGAATAAAGATGGCCACTGGGGGGGGGGGGGGGGGGGTTGAGTAGGATCTTGTACTTCTGAATCGAATGACGGGTTGAGACTTGAGTATTGATCGATGCTTCACATTTTAGTATTTGAAATTTTGACTCAATTACTCAGATGAACATTTAAGTATTAGACATATTAGACAACGGACCATTAGTATTGGACTTTAATTCTAATTACTTAAATGAGCTCTATATGGATTTTGGACCAAACACTGTTAATGTGAGACTCTAGTCATTTCATTAAAAATGATATGTATTAAAAAATAAATCGAGCCGAACCAAACCGAATTGAAGGGACCTTTGCTAGTGTTTGGTTCATTTACAAACCGACTCGACCTGAACCGAACATTTTTTTTTTTTCAATCAAGCTGAATCAAACGAGCAAATTTCAAGCATTTTTCGAGCGAGCATCAAGCGGCGAGCAATTTGAACAGCCCTCCCCTTGGTGCCCCTTAACAAAACTTAACATTGAAAATAGTCTGTGAACGACGTCGTTTTATTTCGCACCCAATCCCGTAACTGCCCTTGAAAACCCTAAATGACAAACATAGCGTCCATATATAAACCAACCACTTCCACATTTCAGCATCATCAACACCACCACCACAACCGAAGGTTATGTTATTCGAAATAACGATTTCAAAATTAGGGTTTGTCATATGGCTGTGATTACAAAGAGAGAGGGCTCTAGCGAGATATAAACTCGATGAACTGGATGCCGCCTCTACCCAGATGGCTCTAATGGCATATCTCATCGAGTTAGGGTTTCGCGATGACAGAGATCTCTTAATCTACACTTGATATGAGCCTTTTTTTGTTTTAATTTTAGTTTTTGATTGCATTTGTTGTATTTGATTGTAGATAGAGTGTAGATTTTTATCTATGGTTCTTCTGTTTATAGACAACAATGCGTAGATTAAAAGCCTGATTTTGTTTTAAATTAGGCAGCGGCCAGACAACCGTAGAGATGGTATCCACAGATGAACAGTTTTTCACATCTGTTTGTCTACTAAATTCTATCTCACATCGTTAATAGTTTGTTGATTCAATATTTCTTTTTCCCAAAATATTTTTAAGTTATATTTGTTTACAATAATAATATTTAGTCTGTGATACAAAAAAATTAATAGTTGTTTACATTTTTGTTGTATGTATTTAACATGATTCAATCTTGTTAATTGCAGTTATTGAAAGATGGTTTTTTTTTTTCTCAAGATCATAAATTGTCATTTAATTGTGGTTTTAAGTTTCTGATAAAGTATTAGTTTCCATCTTCTGCTTTTTGAAAGGTATTTTCTAATAAGTTTATAAAAAGCTTTGTAATTGATTTAAAACCAAAATATTTTTTTTACCAAATGATCTCTGCTTGTCTTATTTTGCTAAAGGATGTATATTAAGGAAGTAAAGAGTTCTGTAATGATTGCAAACACAAATTAAGGATTTACATATATTTTGGTTTGAATAAAGCACTTGCATAAGATATTAACAGATATATGCCGGCTGCTTGGACTCTCAATGACAGTAACAATTGGACATTTACAATACCACCTAACTGCATTCTTTCTAGATGCTGGAAAAAGGTGGTATATCTATGCAGATACAAAAATAGTTGAAAGAGAACATCAACAAGAATAATAACATGCTTGCAAAATTATCGACAGTTTCATTCAACTATTTTAGACGAGACATTTCTAACATCAAAAAGTTTCACATTAGACATGGGGTATGGTGGGCGGGGGTTGGGGGCATGAGTTGACACGTGGAGTTCGAGCTCTCCCACCGGTGAGTGACGTGTCCGGGGGTATGGCGGGGCGTGGCTAGCCCGTGTGGCTTGGCAGTTTATTAAAAAAATACAAAAAATTAAAAAATACACACAACATTAAAAAAAATCCTTGCCCTGAAACTCAATGTTCGCCACCACCACCCGGTCTTCGTGGCTTATCTCACCGCTCGGAACGGCTTCGTAGTAGGCTTTGAAACGATCAAGCTTTTGCCGTAGCTCGCGCCATTTATGTTGGCACGCGTTTAAGTTGTGCCGGTTGTTTCCCACGTTATGCCGTGGCTAGCAAAAGCTTCCGGCCAGTAACGCGTTTCACCGGGTTGTCGGCCCTTTATTGCGTCAACGACGCTTGTGACAAAAGCTAGCTCTTCTTCGTGTGTCCAAGAGGCCATGGATCATGTGTGTTTGG
>JARYGA010014730.1:0-47620 GCA_030545235.1 Helianthus tuberosus | reverse complement strand
TTACGGAAGGGCACATTTTTTCAAGATTGAACAGGGTATATGAATTCTCATAGACGCCTCTGACTAATCGTAAAGACATATCTTAAAATTCTTTAGCATAATAAATCCTTCCGGATTTACATAAAAAAAATAAAAAATCACATTAATTTTATTATGGTATTTTATAGGTCTAGTGTATATATACCTTGAGCTGCTACCCATGAATTGATGCATATAATCATCGAGCTTGCAAAAATCCAAAGGATAATTTTCCCTGTGAATAGAACCTTCACTAAATTAGTACAAAATATCTGCAAATATATGCTTCCCCACCAAGAATTACATGACCAATAAATTAGCAACCAAGTTTTGTTGATCATAAAAGGCACAAGAGTAAGTAGGTAACAAATTGATATATGTTTGTTGGCTACTTACAGTGCAGTCTCAACATTTCGAATTAACCGCGTTGAATCAGAGAAAAACGAAGTGACAATTTCTTCAACAAAGTTAGGGTTTGCATCATCTTGCAAATCCTCAAGTTGGGTGAATTGTTCATCCAAATAACCCTAAAGAAAGAAATCACATATTATTTTGATGTAAATCCAATAAAAATTTAGCTAACCCTTAAACCAAACATGGTTTATCATTTCTTTTCAAACAATAAAGATATGATTTATAGAAAGAGAGAGAGAGAGAGAATTTAAGCATGTGATGTATTAACAATGATTCTCTGAGCTTAGATTTTTTTTGGGATGAAAATTGATATATTGATAATAGAATAAAAATAACCCAATTGAAATCAACATATGTAGGAATATGCATGAAAAGGCATCCACTGAACCAATAAAACGGAAAAAAATGATACTTGCACCTACATACACTCAACATCATTAAAGGGAATTTAGCTTAGCGGAATTCAGGTCTTTCCTTTGATGATGTATTAGTGTTAGTACATTTGTAAACCCAGATCCTACAAATAGCTATCTTATGAGTGAGATTATACAAAGTACGTTTAGTTTCGTATTCAGATTTACAAAATAGTGTTTCTTTACAAGAGGTCTACAGTTCAAGTCCCGCATTGGATAAAATTTATTAAAAGTAGATTAGATTGTTGTTCTTAAACTATACAGTCAAACTTCAACGAAATGATATGTGACTTATTGTGGAAGACATGAAAAATGCCCCGGTGAGATGAGGAGGTAGAGGAGAGCTGATTCAGCATAGAGGGGATATTAGAGGCCAAAACAAGTCAAGACGAGCGCATTCGAGGTGTTAGTCGAGTGAGAGGGTGATGAAGTGGAATAAGAGAAACATTTAATGAGAGGTCCGGATCGTGGCAATGGAATGTTAGTAAATTTGGAGATCTATAAGAAAGAAACAAAGTAGGATTAACCTACTACTTGTAGAAATTAGAGTTTGCCCTGGCTAGGATAGATGTGGACTTCCAATAACAGAAAAAGAATCTTTTGATTTTTTTTTTAATAGCAAGTTTATATTCAACAAAAGCAACTAGCAAGATGCTGAATACAAATATTGGAATTACACTAGAAATTTATAACAAGACTTCCAATAATACGTTGCCAGTAGAAATTTAGAATTACACCAAAATTCCGAAATCAATATTGGATTATATATATAAAGGGAGGTTCATTTAAGAAAAAAAAAATTAAATTTAGAAGAAATAGAACAAATGGTACAATTATAAAAGATTAAATAGTTTTTTCTCATCTCATTTATTATTTTCTTTGACTAATTAATTAGTCATAAACACTATTATCCTCCACATTAAAATTTTTGCCTACACACATCAAAATTTATCCTATATTTTTTGAAATATATCCTACACATATTGAAATTTATCCTACATGGCTCGTAATTCATTCTACGCACCTCATAATTTATCCTACACTTTAAATTATTATTTTTTCTTCTTTGAAAAAATATATTTTTTGAAAAACTTTTAATATAGTTAGTTATTAAAAAGAAAGACTACCAATTAATGCTCTATCTAAGTTTACCAATATACCATTACACTAATATTAAATACAAAAATGAAATGATTTAAAATAAAGTATTCTTATTAGTTGAAATTTCTTATTTTTTATTATTACAAAAATTTTATTCTTATTTGAACTCTTCACTATATATAGGTAATCTTTTATAATGCAACAATTAAGGTTTCATTGTTATCATCTTTCTTTCATTCTTCATTATTTTGCACTTTAAAAGAACTATAGTAATAGAGATCGAAGAAGCCGAACGAGTATAATTTATATTTTGGTTTTGTAAACCATTGAGCTCAGAAAAATAAGATAAATACATGCAATGTAACCTGTTCAAAGAGGGAATTTCTGGTGACGTTAATCTGCCTCTTCGTGTGATTCTGTTCCATCTTTAGTAAAGAAATGATTTGATACACTTCTTTCCTTTAGCGGTTGCTTCTTTCTATCAAATCAAACTCATGCATTGCTTTTATAGTCACGATTTTTTGGGGTAGCTGCAGGGTGGGATAGTTGCATGAGAAGAGAGATAGAGAGGAATCAAAAAGACAAGTGTCGTCTCCATAGGATCTACAACACATCGAATTACAAAAAAGCAATAAAACATTACCTAATCATTCCTGATTCATATGATTCTCTAACAACACCTACAACAATAATATCTTGATTTGATAGATCCAAAGAAAATAGTAACTACTCAAAGAAATATAAATATCTCCTTATTTCTGATTCGTCTTGTAAAAATATAATCATTTATTAAATAATTTTAATTTAATATACTTGGCAGCATATTATCATTTTCTCTACTTATCTTATATCTTAAGTTTAAGGTGTATAATATTATGCCCCGATGAAACAAGAGCAAAACGATTTTTCACAATTAATTAAGTGAATAATCTTAATTAAATATATTAATTAAAATGGTTTATAAAGATATCACATATATAGATAAATATTGCATATATGGAATGAAAATTTAAATTCCATCTTTTTAACGGCAAATTTGGATAATTGACGAAATACTGGAGTATTATCATGTCAACAGCGAAACCACCCGATCATATCCATCTCCACTAGGCTCTACACACCAATTCAAGAGCAAACCCCATAAATCTAGGAAACACACTTTGTGGGAATCAAACCAAGTACCTAATGATCCATGTTGCCTTGTATGTTTTTAGTGTTTAACAGTAATCTATTTTTTTCACTTTTCAATAAGAATGTTATAATGTTTTAATTATTTTGGTAAAAAAAACTAATTAAATCATTTATTTGATTCACTTGGTAACCTGAAATTTGAATGTACAATTAACAAGTTACTCCAGCAACTATATTTATTAGTTTCATAATTTGAATAGCTAGTAATAATGCTCACGCGTATTACGGCGTGGGTACATCGCAAACATCAAATGGATTAGTCCAAGTGTTATGTGTTTTGTTAACCACACAAAAACACGTGGACGTATCCGATTGAACTTAATGTAACCTACATAATCATTGCGATTGGATCAAAATGTAAGTAAATCAATTTTATACCATACAATTATAACATATTATATGTGACCCGAATCAGACATATAAAACGTAGTGGGTATAAAGGAAAAATAAAGACGTTTAATCAAAAGAGATTAATTAAATTTAAAAAAAACACACAATTTGACTTCAATCGATTTGGAACAAAATTTACCAAACAGTCATAAAATAAGCATGAAAATGTATTAGATTTGAATTGACGCGTTCCCAAAAAGTTTACGTCGAAATGTTGAGCAACTCGAATTTATATCAACAGGTGCATAAAAATATGCACGTAAAATATTTTTTTTTTCTTAAACGTAAACGTATTATATTTGATCTGACTCAATTCCTATTAAAAGTAATCACGTCAAAATGGAGATAACTCGAATTTATAGCAAGACTTACATTAAAATTTTTCTTTGAAGTCATCATCATCATACTCAGTAATTCCCACCAATAGCAAAGCTAAGGTAGAGTCTGAGGGGGGTAGATGTAGATAGCCTTACCTTTACCCCGTAGGAATACAGAAGCTGCTTCCAGTGAGACCCCCAGCTCGATTGTAGTTTTATATCAAGCCTTGGACCTAAGACACATAACACTCAAACAATTGGGATAGAGACTGATTGGTGCATGTACCTCTGTGTCTTTCAGCTATCAATGTCAACACATGATGCATGATTAACCATCCGACGCTTTTAACGCTATTTTCATGAAATTAGTAAAAGAACGTTAAAGTTAGTACCATTTCACTCCCCCCCCCCCCCCCCCCGGAGCCCCCACACATATATACATTATATGTGCCCACCGCAAGCGGGGGGCATCTTTCTTTTAAGTAAAGGAATAATATGTAATATAGTTTAAATAAAGTAATTTAACCAGTAAAAAGCTAAGAATATTTAAAGGAAAAATAAATATATTACTTGCAAACAACGTAGATAGAACATTGGTCTTTGGAAAACGTCAACCAAAGTACACAACTAGTTACTCTAGGAATGCATTTGAATTTAAAGCAGAATGTAAAAAGTAGAAACTTGGTGGTTGGTGGCTTTTGCAACTGACATTTATGATTAAGATAGATATAATTCACTGAATTTACTAAATTGCTATTGATAGAGTAAATATACCTTGCTACATGGTTGCATCTCACATATACTATACTTGAGGATCTGTTTGGTATAGGGTAATGGAATAGACGTAGAAATAGAATGAACAAATGAATGAAAAATTAATTATTACTTTTGTTATTTGTTAGGTAGAAAAAGAAGAAAGAATAAAATATGTGTTGTGTAGTGGTGGAGGTGAGTGGCTGTGGTGGATAGTAGCAACAGTGGGTGGGTGGAGGTGGCGGCTGTGGTGGTGGTGGTGGGTGACGACAGTGGAGGCAATGGTGGTAGGTCATTGGGGCGGTGGTGGGTAGTGGCGGCGACGCCTATGAAGGGTGAAAGCGGGAATGAAATGAAAAAAGTGAGGGGATAAATGGAATGATTTTTGGAGTGTTTAGATGGAATGAGATTCCTTGCATAATGGGTGATTCTATTTCATTGACGAATAAAATACCCCTTTTACCATTCCTTCACGATGATCCACTTCATTCCAGCTCGCATTCTTGCATATCAAACACTATCTGGGTTAGAAACTTACGTATTATACGGATTTAGATCAATGAAATATTATATAGTTACTAATAAGTGCAAAAAAATAAAGGAAATAGTTGAGAAAATAAATATTAAATAAATAAGAGAGGAGCATTAGGCACAAAAATTGGACAAGTAACGCAATCAGTTACTTATTTATTACGTCTAGCATACCATTAAATATGAGTAAAAAATTATATTATTATGACTAAAATATAACAATTTAAATATATTTATTTACACTAAACTTCAAATTATGGTGACCTTCTAACTGATCTACCTTCTCATTTTAGACGGTTTATATAAATTTTAACTGTTTGATCCACTAAAAATAAAATAAAACATAAACCAAATCGACCCCGTTCATAAGGAAATGGGTTGAAGTTGTCACATCTACAAAACATATATAAGCATATGCAAAAAACTAAAATAAGTCATGAAATAAATCGAAATGGAAATAATTGAAAATAATTACTTAAATACTTTCGTCTATAATGATATAACAAATATTATAATGGGATTCATCTAATCATAACAAACATTCAATCTTTGAATATGTAAATATATGACTGAATGTTTTTTTTTGGATCCTAAATAGCTATAAAATTGCTTTCGGGCTGTAGAATTAATAAAAATATACGGAATAATTTAATTGACAAAAAAACACAATCTATACTACCTTATTAAGTAAACTGTGTTTTCTACCCTTTTGGTAATTTTATCATGTGTACAAGTTTTGAAGCTACATGTGTAAATGAAGCAAGCCATTTTAGAGGGGGCAAAGTTAGACAATGTCCAAACTTTTAAGACGCTTTGAGGGCATTTTAGGGATTTCGCATAGGGTTAACACGGAGATTTCGCATTGTGCTACTGAAGCGTCCTACTTTTCCTTTGTCCTGCATCTAATGCTTCAGTTTTCATACGACTGTTCTTCTGGTTGGTAGCGATACCCCTAACCGACTTCCAAAATTGTGAGTAATCAAGGAATACCTTCAGATCTTGATTATATTTTTGCCTTTGTATGCCTATCACTCTCATAAAACCTAAAATCACATAGCCGCTCCCTTCAATCGCCATGGCTGATCATATTCAAAGGAGGGTAAAATCTGAATTGGCCCCAATGATAAACAGAGGTACAAATGACGATCTCTATTCCGGCTGATCATATTCAAATGAGGGTAAGATCTGATTTGGTTATTACATCATCGTCGTCACCGGGCTGCCACTAGTGGTGAGTTGTCGAAGGAAGAAATTGATTTCGTGCAGTTGTTGGAAAAGGAGGTTGAGAAGTTTAATTCGTTTTTTGTTGAGAAAGAGGAAGAGTATATCATCAAATTGAAGGTATCAGATCTAGATTTGTTACAATTCTGTTAGTGATAGTCTCATAGGTTTCATTTGTGTGCAAGATTTTGATTTATTTTTAATCTCTCATTCATGGGCAATCACAATCGCCATGCTTATTTTAGCCTTAACTTTGACATAGCATCTTGGTTACTTTGATATTGTTTGAAAATAACCTAATAATGTTTTGTTTATATCTTTCCATTTAAACGCATGCCCTAATTTTGTTTCTTGAAGCCCGAGAACAACGGAATAGAGCACTTTGGCGACAATGTGTGTAATAACTCTCATCAAAAGTCCTAATTATTATCTTATTTTGTCCAATAGGAAACCCTAATTGAGACCCCCCAAGTGATCCTACATAAACCCTAAAATTTTCAGAACAATCGGAATCAGGATCAGGGCCCCTAAAACTCAGGGGGGGGGGGGGTAAACCCTAGTTGATAATATCCAAACAGTTTTACGTGTGATTCGAAATTTGACGAACGACCAACTCAGCAAGCCTACCAAGACACGGGGCTACCCTATGGTAGGAGGGCACCCCACGCGACAGCCCCTCGCGCCATGCGAGGGGGCTGTTTTTCAGGTATAAATATAGGGGTGTAGGACTTGACATTTTGCGTTGGTTCGACGTTCAAACTCAAAACGTACACTGAGATATTGTAGAAACAGTCCCAAAACACACATAATCTCGAAGTTTCGCCGCAATAACAGGGTTACAAGGCTAAAACAGTAGGCTTAAACTCTGCCCGTTAAATCCGCAATGTGAGTCATTCTCTTTTTATCAAAAGTATTTTACAATACTTCATTTTCAAATATCATAATTACAGGGATTAAGTCGTGGTTATCTTGAATCACTGGCTAGTGGGGTATTGTGCACATTACTAATTTTCTCCCTGTTAGGTTCATTGACCTACAGGGATAATCATCACTACTTGGGTGACAGGACCCAATAGTGGTATGACCATCGTCACACGGGTGACAAGGCGCCAGATAAAAATAAGATAAAAGCCATTGTAATCGCTCTTATGCTGTAATTAAATAACAAATGTGTCATTTCACAAATTTGAATAACTCACCAGTATTTCCCCGCTGACAAAAATATTTTTAAAACATGTTTCAGGCGACCTGCTGTAAATCAAGAAAACGTGCTACGGAGCACTAACAAGCTTGAAGAGGTGGCTCAGTTAAAATGAATAAAACATGTTTTAATAAATCAAGGAATTTACTTGTGAAATTCCTCTGTTGTAAATTACGGGTTATATCCCGGATTATGAAATAAAACAATTGGGCATTTTGAGTTTTTAAAAGATCCTGTTAAAAATCTTCCGCTGTCGCATCAATTAGATACCACGGGTTCCTATCCCGCGGCTCCTGACCTGGTCAAACCGGGGCTGGGGCCGTGACAGGAAAAGGTGGTATCAGAGCCATTGATCAAGCCACTGATTTAAGCCAATTAAGTATTTAGAAAATACTTAATTTTACTTATTTCCATTTGTGTGATTATGTGTTTTATTATTTGAATATTTGTTTACAGTATGGGTAAGCAAAGACTTTCAGATATCTACCATAAATTAAATACTTCACCAAAAGAAAAAGGAACTTCATCCTCAAAATACCCAACAGATACTGAGGAAGGGATATTTGTTCGAAAGGCACAATATGAAGAACCACTTTCTCCTAATAAAAGAAGTTTGATTATTAGGAAAAGTCAGGAGAAAATAAAGAATTCCCAACCAAAAGAAATGAGAGTTAATCGGGAAACCCAGAAACTAGACAGTAACCCACCATGGGAAGATGAGTTAGATGAAAAATGGGCAGATCTCTATATGTTAGCCATTATAGCAGTAAATGCAAATCTTTAAAAAGACCCTAACTCAGTCCTAGCACCCATATCACCTACAAGCCAGAAAAGTTACCCAGTAAATAAATAAGTTTACAATAAACCCTAGTATGTTTAAATTTTCAGTTGTCCTTTGTATTAAATTAGTCACACGGTATGCAATAATACTTGAAAGTTATCTGTAAAATTTTGTTATAAAATTTTAACTTAGTATTTTTGCATATATGCTAAACAGCATGAATGAGTTATCTGAAGCCCTTCAGAATCTCAATCTTTATCCGGTGAAAATAGAAGTTTCCAGAGACTTTACTGGTTACATACCTGATATAGAAGAACCTATGGAATTCAACGCTCCACCTCTAGAGAAACCAAAGCCCAAGAAAAGGAAAAGATTTGTAGGTTGGAGACGTGTACGCAGGAGGAAACCAGCAACTAGGAGAATTCCCAAAATAGAGAATCCCATAGATAAAGGAAAAGGAATTGCAATAGGGGAAGATTCCAGGCAAGTAGAAATGGAAATTGGTGAAAGTTCTAAGCAAGTCGAGGAATTGCCATTACAGGATGAATTGGATCGTGTACTGGCAAGCTGTGATATTCTTAGGCCCGTAAATAACAACCTTTACCCTTATCCTGCCGAAACTCAACTTCCCATAAACTTAGAACCGGCCATTCCAGACCCTCTGATCCATACTCAACCTTTAGGAGAAATGGACGAGTGGTGGACTAACGATTGGCAGTTTCAAAACCTCCTAAATAACCCTTATACGTTTTTCCCTCAGTTTGACCCAGAACCTATACCAAACCCACCAATGAGCAATGAAAATTTAGCTGAACTCCGCTATTTTGGCGAGGAGCTGATGGATGCTGGGAATAGGATCCGGGAGATAGGATGACAAATCTCCTGGAAGTACGACGAGAGGGAACATCGCTTTTGAAATGCCAGCGGATTAGGGATAATGTGGTTGTGAAGTTATGATTGTATAATAATATAATAATCAAAATAAAACGTGTAAAATAAAAATAAAACTTTGTAACATAACAGTGTGTACGGATGCATAATATGATATATAAAAATGGAAGTTAAGAAATTGACAATTTTGGATATATATTTGTGTTGTGAAATGTGTATGATTGTTTTGTGCATAATTGTTATTTATTCTGTACTAATAAATTATATATATTAATTATCAGATGGAAAACGCTAATAATGAACCAGTTAACGAGGTTAACCAATCTGAGCAACACCAGGAGGATCATTTTATGACTAAGCAAGATATAGAAAATATTGTTGCTCAAGGAATAGCCAATGCTATTCCAGCAATCCTTGCTGCTGCTCAGAAACCTGTTGAATCTCAACAAATTATCCCTAGTAAACGCACACAAGGCGACAATTTTAGTAATAGTATAAACGGAGGCGGCAATCATATTAATAACAACAATGATGGGTTGCAAACTCCACTCCCTAAGAAAATGAAAGCTGCAATGCCTGGTTGCACTTACAAAGAATTCCTTGCTTGTAAACCAGCTGAATTTGCAGGCAATGAAGGGGCAACTGCAGCATTGCGTTGGTTAGAAAAGACCGAAGCAGTAATTATGATAAGTAAATGTGCTGAAGAAGACAAGGTTATGTATGCGTCAAATCTTTTCAAAGAAGGGGCGTTAGAATGGTGGAATACAGTACTTCAAGCCAAAGGAAGAAATGTGGCCTATGCCATGAATTGGGAAGAATTTAAAAGTCTAATAGAAAGAAAATTTTGTCCCGAATATGAAAAGGAACAAATGGCGAATAAATTTCTGAACCACCGGATGGTGAATGTAGACTGTCGAGGTTATACTTCGACATTCTTCGAATATGCGAGGATAGTACCAACTCTGGCTTCGCCAGAACCAGTACTTATTTCCCGTTATATTTGGGGATTAATTGGTGAAATTCGAGATATCGTCAAAGCTGCAAGACCCCGCACTATTGACGATGCTGTAGAATTAGCTAATACCCTAACTGATGGACTGGTACGCACAAGAGAAGAAACCCGGAAAAAGGAAGTAGCCCAAAAGCTTACCCAGGGATTCCGTATGGGTAACCGAAGTAATTTCAAAAGAAAGGGAACTGGGCAATCTTCCACTGGTCCATTTTGCAATTCTTGCAAAAGGAAGCATTTTGGAAGATGCAAGGGATCTTGCAATTTTTGCAAGATTCCAGGGCACCAAGAAGAAGACTGCAGGAAGAAGAAAGCAACAGTTTGCTACAATTGTGGAGAAGCAGGACATTTCAAACCAGAATGCCCTAAATTGGTTAAACCAGCAGACAACAAAGCCAAGACGGCCGACGGAGCTACCAAGAAGAATGTTCGAGCATTCCAGTTAACTACTCAGGAAGCCGAGCTAATCCCTGACGTGATAGCTGGTACGTTCCTAGTTCACAACGTTTACGCAAAAGTATTATTTGACTCTGGTGCAAACGAAAGTTTTATCAATACTTCATTCTGCCAAGCTCTTAATTTTCCTTTGATCAACGTTAGGCAAATTTTTACAGTCGAAACGGCAGATGGGAATTCAGTTAAAATAGATAAGGTTTTGCAAAATGTAGAAATAGAACTCTCAGGTCATAAATTTTCTGCAAACCTGTTACCAATGAAATTAGCCGAATTCGATGTCGTATTAGGAATGGATTGGTTAGTAGCCAACCATGCTCGAATTCTTTGTGATAAGAATTCCATAGAAATTCATACACCCACAGGAGAATTAGTGGTGATTACAGGAGATAAGCCACGAAAGCCACTGAAATTCATTTCAATAATGAAATTGGCCAGTTATTCCAGAAAACAAGAAATGGTGTATATGATTTCAGTAATCATTAACACGAAAAGTAAAGAACTTAAGGATATTCCAGTAGTATCAGAATATTTGGATGTATTCCCAGAAGAACTACCTGGATTACCACCTGATAGGGAAGTAGAATTTAGAATTCATCTAATTCCCGGAATTACACCGATAGCCAAATCACCATATCGGTTAGCACCCACTGAAATGTAAGAATTGAAAAAGCAATTAGATGAATTACTGAGCAAAGGATTTATACAACCTAGCTCATCCCCATGGGGAGCGCCAGTGTTGTTTGTAAAGAAGAAAGATGGTTCGATGAGAATGTGTATCGATTATAGAGAATTAAATAAAGTTACAATTAAGAATCGATACCCATTACCTAGGATTGATGATCTATTCGATCAACTTCAAGGAGCTAGATACTTTTCTAAAATAGATTTACGCTCTGGATATCATCAATTGAAGGTACAAGAAGAAGACATACCTAAAACTGCTTTCAGAACAAGGTATGGTCATTACGAGTTTACAGTCATGCCCTTCGGATTAACAAATGCTCCTGCAACATTTATGGACATGATGAATAGAATCTGTAAACCGTATTTGGATAAATTTGTAATTGTCTTCATCGAGGATATACTTATTTATTCCAAAAGTCAGGAGGAACATTGTGAGCACCTGCATGTACTCTTAACCTTGTTAAGAAAGAAGAATCTTTATGCCAAATTCTCGAAATGTGAATTTTGGTTACAAGAAGTGCAATTCTTAGGACACATGGCGAACCACAATGGCATTCACGTAGATCCTGCTAAGATTGAAGCAATCACCAAATGGAAGGTTCCGCAATCAGCAATGGAAATTAGAAGTTTTATAGGGTTAGCCGGATATTATAGACGGTTTATTAAGGATTTTTCCAAGATAGCTGTACCATTAACTAAGCTAACCTGTAAATCAGTTAAGTTTGAATGGGGACCTAAACAAGAAGAAGCCTTTAGGATTTTGAAGCAAAAGTTAACAAATGCTCCAATTCTAGCTTTACCAGAAGGAACAGAAGATTTTGAGGTATATTGTGATGCCTCAAAACTAGGATTAGGATGTGTGTTAATGCAACGCAAGAAGGTAATTACGTATGCATCAAGGCAACTGAAAAAGCACGAGGAAAATTATACGACTCATGACTTAGAGTTAGGAGCCATAATTTTTGTCCTTAAAATTTGGAGACATTATTTGTATGGAAGTAAGTTTACTGTCTATACAGATCATAAAAGTTTAACATACATATTTGGGCAAAAAGAATTGAACATGAGGCAAAGGAGATGGATGGAAATCTTAAGTGACTACGACTGTGATATTCAGTATCACGAAGGAAAGGCAAATGTAGTTGCAGATGCCTTAAGTCGTAAGTATCATGAAAAACAAAGACTCAGATTAAATTTACAATTAGATTTAATGGAGAAACTGAAGAATGTACGAGAAACAGCAATAGAGAACGCTGCTGAAGGAATGAAGGGACGAATAAAAGAATTAGAGCAATGAAATGATGGAATTTGGAGATTCCATAAGAAAAGAATTTGGGTACCTAAGCAAGGAAATTTAAGAGATAAGATTTTAGAAGAAGCTCATAAATCTAGGTATACCATGCATCCTGGTAACAATAAGATGTACCAAGATTTAAGAAATAATTTCTGGTGGATAGGAATGAAAAAGGACATTGCTAGATATGTTTCTAAGTGTCTTACTTGTTCACAAGTTAAGGCAGAACACCAGAAACCCTCAGGTCTATTACAACAACTAGAAATGCCTGTATGGAAATGGGAACTCATAACAATGGATTTTGTTACTAAGTTACCCAAAACCAGAAAGGGTAATGATGCGATTTGGGTAATCGTGGATCGATTAACCAAATCAGCTCATTTTCTACCTATGAATGAAACCTTTAGCATGGAAAGATTGGCAAAGTTGTATGTAGATGAAGTAGTATCCTTACATGGAGTCTGTTGGTGCATAGAATGTCTGTTGACTTCGTGTGAATCAAGTCTTAGGTCAAGAAGGACAAGATTAGTGCTTGAGAGTTAAATTAGGGTTTTATATTGTTAATTTCGCTTTTGTGAACATAGGTTATAGGTGATTTCGCTTATTAGGTCACATGATGATTTCGCTTATGTGGTTCTTGATGATTTCGCTTATATGGTCACATGGTGATTTCGCTTATATAGACTGTCCATATAAGCGAAATCAGCTAGCTTATATATACCTCACATGTGTGATCATTCATGAGGTTGGAGCGAAATCATCTCATGTGATAGGTGTCGAAACTCTGTCAAATTTGTATCAGAAAGCGTTAATAAAGCAGGAATTGAAAAGGAAAAGCTGTTGTTACGTTGCGTATACTGATTCCGCCTTTATACGTAATGATGAACTGCCTTAACTGACATTTTCAGGTCATAGAACGGTCCAACAAGTGCTATCAGAGCTCGAGGACGAGGAGTTCATACTACTACAGCTGAATCTACAAAAATTTCTCACTTCTACTCACTTTCTCTCATATTTTTTTGATTTAAACTGGTTTCTATAGTTAAAATGGGCTGAAATTCGAATATAACGTGTAAAATTCAGTATTAATAAACCCTAGAAAGTTTTAGATCATAAAACAAAGGAATACTCAATCAATTTTAACAAAATCTGTTCAGATCGTTTGTATATACGAACCGGAACTTCAATCTCAGATCTACAACAAACTAGTGGACGAAATTGAACATTATACATATCATTGTGATCGGAATTCTGTGTAGAACAATCCTTGAAAGTTTCAGATTAAAACTCGGACTAAAACATGGTGAAAATCGACTAAAACCTGATTTCGCTTTTACGGTAATCAAGTGATTTCGCTCTTACGGACACTTTAAATCTAATTTCGCTCTTAGGGACATTGTTTGATTTCGCTTATTGTGACATACTGATTCCACTTATTTGTCACATTGTTATTCCACTTATTTGACAACATTGCTATTTCGCTTTTGTGTCACTGTTTTCCAAGACTTCAAAAATTTTACTAAGTGTTGGCTGATTCTTGTAGGTATACTCAAGATGGATGATATTTTCTTGAACCCGTTTAGCGACATGTACGCATTTGCTGGAAATTCGGGAGACGATATATCTTCAAGCAACAACAATGAGAACCCACAAAACGCCAAGAAGAAATTATCGGATGCTTTAGAAGTTGAAAGTGCTTTCGGAACTTACAACAAACCACCGAAATTGATGGCTATCGAGGAGTATAGTCGGTGGGCAAAGAAATTCGAAGATTGGTTGAGGGCTTTTGCATTTCTGAGCTGGAAGAGTCTTAAAAATGGATACGATAATGGAGGCAAAGAGGGTGAAACTTTATCAACATCTGATGAAATAGTGTCGTTTGTTGCTGAGCAGAAATGTGTGGCATTATTGTTTCAATCTGTGCGTGAAGATATAATCTCTTTGATTGATTACTCTAGTGCTAAAGATCTTTGGGCAAAATTAGAAAAGAAATGTATAGGTAGTGAAGAAATCAAGAAAAACAAAAAGAAACTACTTAGGAAAGAGTTTGACATGTTTGGGTGTTTAAAAAATGAATCTGTTTCAAAAATGATCGAGAGATTTGGGCATCTGAAGCTGGAATTATCTAGACATGGAATTAAGTATTCTGATGATGAGCAAGTAGACAAGTTGTTTGATTCGTTGCCAGACGAGATGGATTGGAGATATTATGCTCTCATGCTAAAAAACACTATCTTGCCAGAAAATCTTACTCCAGATTTGCTGATTGAGAGAGTTGAGAGTCACGAGTTGGAACTGAAGAAGACATTCAAAGTCAATCACTCATCCTACCAGCAGAATTTGGATTTGTATTATCCAAAGAGCATGATGCCAAAAGCAACTTCTCCAAAGACTGCATTTTCTGTTGAAAATGTATCCACAGCCAGCAAAGAAAGTCAAAGCAGTCAAAGTAGTGGAAATCACAGTGGTTATCACAGTGGATCTTCATCATCTGCAAGTCATTCCGATGCAAAGAATCGTTTTCAATGCAACATTGCAATAGACTTAAAGAATGCTCAGAATTTTGATGAGGAGTCGGCCAAACAGCAGATGATCTTCCTAGCATCGGTGTTGGAATCGTATGAAGGGTTAGTAGCTGGGAAGATAGGCAACACCAACTTAACGAAAGAAGATTATGATCAGATAGATCCTGAAGAAATGGAGCTGATCGATATTCGTTGGGCTATGGCGAGTGCTGTTCGTAGAGCACAGCGTTTCATGGAAATTACTGGCAGGAAGACAATTGGTGGTCCATCTACCAAGCTGGGGTTCGATAAATCCAAAGTGACATGCTTTAAGTGTAAGCAGAAAGGTCACTTCAAGCGAGAATGCAGAAACGCATATGCTGATGAGTCGGAGAATCCTTTCAGAGATGATTACTACAAGAAGGCAATTTATCATCAGAATAAATCTGAGCCGCCTAGATTGAAGCAGGTTGAAGACAACAAAGAGAAATCTAGAGCTCTTGCAGTGATTCACGACGATGAAGGTTTCGACTGGAGCGAGCTGCTACCGGAGGAAGATGCGGTTGGTTACGCTTTCATGGCAAAGAATGAACCTGTTCCGTGGAAAGACAACAGAACTGAAGAACAGAAGTATAATTACAGAAGGTTGTTGGCCACAAACAGAATGATCAGAATTTCTGGTATCTTTTCGGAAGCAAAGAGAGCAAATAGATGGGATCCAGACAGGGAGTGTTATCTTGATCCATATGGAAACATTGCTATTGATCACAACACTCTTGATTTAGAGGCCATAATCAAATAGTTAAAAGATGATGATGATTATTGGCAGAATAAATGGTGGGGAACTGGAGACGAGAAAGAAAAAGAAGAGAAAGAGAAGAAGGAAAGAGAAGAGAAAGAGAAGTCAAAGAAGGTTGATACCGGGATCATTGACACGACGCAGGAGTTGAATGCTGAAAATCTCGGAAAAATGGCTGACAAAGTGCTAGCTGCTAAAGCACTTGAGGTAGACTCTAACTCCAAGTCTGAGTCAAAAAGCCAGGTCAGTTCAAACTTGTCAACGAATGTGTCAGGTAAGAAAGTTGATGGAGATGTTGATTGCAAAAATTGCATCAAAGAATGCAAATTTTGTAACGCAGTCACGTATCTCAATGGTAAGAAGGTTGATGATCTGACAGCAAAAGTCAGAAACGTTGAGAATCAAATTCTTGATCGTGACAAGATGGTTAAAGCTTCAACTGATCGGATAAAAGAATTAACTAACAAAATTGAAAATGATAAAACTGATCATGAGAGGATTAGACAAGAAAATGAAAAGTTAGTTCTTGAAAACCGTCAAATCACTGAAAAATTTGAGAAGCTTAAAACCACAATGAAAGATAATGATGATCGAAATGGTAAAACTTATAAAGAAAACATTCAACTAAAAGCAGTGCTTAGAGTAAAAGAAGAATCAATCAACCAACAACTGGATGAAATCGCTAAACTGAAACTTAAAGTTCAAGAGGCTAAAATTGAAAATGAGCGAATCCAGTTGAAGCTTAAGAGTTACAACTCAGCAAGCTTTGTTTTGCAACACATTATTCCCAAACCCATCGGGAAAGACAAAGCGGGCGAAGATGTGTATTCTGATGGAACTGGGGTGGGTTTTCATCAAGTTCCACCACCTGTTCTTGATAACTACACGAAAAAGCAATCTGGGTTGGTTGAAATTGAGGAAGAAAGTGAAGTTAAACTTCCAGAGAACATTGATGTCACGTTCACATCTTCCAATGACGATAGTGTCCAGAATGATATTGTAAAAGGTGTTGTTGAAAATGTGCTAAAAATGGATAGTGACACTACTGAGGAAGATGGGTGTTTCTTGGACAAGTACATTCAGAAACCAAAATCCAAAAACAACTTAAGTGATGAACCGGGTCTTGTGATGTACAAGATGGCTGGATCTGATAAGTTGTATTCGGATTCTGAGTTTCCGATTGAGAATGTTAATGTGAAAAAGTTGATAAATGTTTTCAAATTGGTTGAAGTTGAGTTGTCAGAAGTAAACAGTTTGAATCTAACAAAAAGGCAAATGAATTTTGAGAAAGATAAAGCTTACTACAAAAAGCCTGTTGTGCCACCACGTTTTTATAATAACAATCGAAACAATTGGTCGGGTGGTTATCGGGATGGTAAGAGTTATCAGAAAAAGAGTTTTCAAAACAAAAGGTTTGCTGAAAAAAAGGTGTTTGTGAACGGTTCAAGTTCACTTTCTGATGAGGAAAATGAATTTTTTTCAAAATCAAATAAAGAGTTCTTTGAGAAGAGGGTTTCACAACCTCAGTCTGAAGGCACAAGTCGAGTTGTTGATACTCGTACATGTTTTAGATGTAACAAAGTTGGTCACATTGCAAGAAATTGCACTAACTCCAAGCCTAAGACTGAAGTTGTTGAGAGACAAAAGAAGAAAGTTGATGTGAAGAGTAAAGCACCAATTGCTGTTGAGAAAAAGAGTGTGAAAAATGATAACACCAAAGTGAAAAATGAACCTGTAAATAAAGTGGTAACTAAAAATGACAAATTTTATAAGTGGGTTGCATTGTCTCAACAAGTTTGGAAGCCAAAAAGTGAGAAGAAGATTTCATCTTCTGAGGATTCAATTCAAATTGATTATGATGCAAATTGTCCACCTCTTAAGGCTGAAAACTTCAAAATTCAAATTGCGAGAGTCAAGGTTACACCCAAGGCTGATGAAGCCTGGGTGGACACCATGTTTGACTAAGCAGTTTGAATTGCCGGAGCTTCCTTGATCGCGAAGCATGAATCGGCATCTTTATTGAAGTTGTTTAAGTCAAAGTTTGTTATGTGCAGGATCTTCCGAAAGCTATTTCAAGATGGATCATGGATAGTGGAGCGTCTAGACATATGACAGGAAAGACTGCGTTGCTGTATGATGTGAGGAATATCAATGGTGGTTATGTGGGATTTGCTGGTCATGAAGGTGGTAGGATTATTGGTGAAGGAACGTTATCCAATGGGATCGTTACGTTTGAGAGAGTTAACTACATTACTGAGCTGGAGAATAATCTGCTTAGTATCTCGCAGATTTGTGACAATATGTATACCACTCACTTCACAGACAAAGAATGCTTGATTTTGAAACCAGGATTTGTTTTCCCTGAAGAATGGATTATCATGCGGGCACTGAGAGTGAATGATTTATATGTGTTAGATATGAGTGTAGCAACTACAACTACTGGTCAAGCACATTGTTTTGTATCTAAAGCAACTGAGAAAGAATCAAAGTTGTGGCACCGCAAGATGGGGCATATTCACCTAAGGAAGATGAATCACTTAGTGCACAACGATTTGGTTATGGGAGTTCATGTCAAAGGTTTTCATCTGGAAGGGGAGTGCATTAGCTGTGTCAAAGGCAAGCAGAAGAAAAAGTCACACCCTACAAAACAAGTCAATTCAGTTTTGTGTCCTCTGGAAAGACTTCACATGGATTTGTTTGGTCCTGTGAATGTCAAAAGTATTACAGGAGACAAATACTGTTTGGTCGTTACTGATGATTATTCCAGATTTTCGTGGGTTTCGTTCTTGAAATCGAAAGATGAAACATTTGATAGTTTGATGTTGTTGTTCAAGAAAATTGAGAATCTGTACCTAAGGCATATAAAAAGAATTCGTAGTGACAATGGTACTGAATTCAAGAACAGTAAGATGGAAGAATTTTGTGATGAAAGAGGTATATTGCATGAGTTTAGTGCTCCGTACACTCCGCAGCAGAATGGAGTCGCAGAACGCAAAAACCGGACACTAATCGAGACGGCTAGAACTATGCTCACAGATTCAAAATTACCGATAAATTTTTGGGCTGAAGCTGTATCCGCCGCATGCTATACGCTCAACAGGGTTCTTACTGTCAAGAAGTTCAACAAAACATGTTTTGAGCTAATCAATAACCGCAAACCGAATCTGAAGTATCTTGAACCGTTTGGGTCTCCCTGTATAGTTCTAGATTTTCAAGGCAAATTCGGTGAAAAAGGCTTAGAAGGAATATTTGTGGGTTATGCAAGTCCGTTGAAACGAGTATTCATTCCAAGTTTGAAGACGATTATTGAGGCATATAATGTTGAATGTCAAGGTTATACTATGCCGCCGCAGAATCCTGGAGATTCATGGCGTTATCATTATGACAAACTGTGGGATTCGTTTGACATGAGAGAAGAATCAGAGGAAGAAGAGGATTTCTTTGATGAGTTGGATATTTTGCGTGAGTACGAGTCACAGCAACGGTTTCCAGCTGAGTATTCAAGGCGACCACGGGAAACTTCAAATGATGATGAAGCAGGTCCGAGTAATGCTGGTGAACATGATGATGTCCAACAGAATGAAGTTGCTCAAGATACTCAGTCGGTTGAGAATGATAATCAAGAAGCTGAAAACATGCCGATCTTTGATCATGGTGATTCAGATTCTGAGGGGGAGCAGATTCAGATTTTAAGTCAAACAAACCCAGTCAGTGAACAAGATGCAAATCAGAATGTTACTAATCTAGAGGGCAATGTAGATGTTCCAAGCGAAGTAATGCCGCGAACTTTTTCATATCATCCAGAGGAGTTGATCATAGGAGAATTGCAAGCTAGCGTTCGCACTCGAAGACAGATTGATAAAGGGCTTACATGTTTTTATACAAAAGTTGCTCCTTTGCAAACTGAATTCTCATTGAGTTGTTTTATCTCGCAGGTTGAACCAAGAACTTACAAAGAGGCGCTTACTGAAGACTTTTGGGTCAATGCAATGCAGGAGGAACTGAGTCAATTCGAGAAATTGGGAGTGTGGAAGTTAGTTGATTTACCAGATGGTCAAAGGAAGATTAACACCAAGTGGGTGTTCAAGTGTAAGAGAGACGATAGAGGAGTTGTTATAAGGAACAAAGCTCGGCTCGTTGTTCAGGGCTTTAGTCAACAGGAGGGGATTGATTTTACAGAAGTTTATGCTCCTGTAGCACGACTAGAGGCAATCAGAATTTTTCTTACATTTGCGTCTTGGAAGAACTTCAAAGTATATCAGTTAGATGTAAAATCGGCGTTTCTTTATGGGAAGGTCAAAGAGGAGGTTTATGTCGGACAGCCGCCGGGCTTCACCGATCCAATCCACAAAAACAAGGTCTACTTATTGGACAAAGCGTTGTATGGTTTACACCAGGCCCCGAGAGCTTGGTACGAGACTTTGTCTCAACACCTACTAGCCAACAAGTTCATTCGTGGAAAAGTGGATGCCACTCTCTTCACTAAAGAGGTCGAAGGTCATCTTCTGATAGTTCAGATTTATGTGTATGATATAATTTTTGGGTCAACGAATGAGAGTCTGTGTAAAGACTTTGAATCAGTGATGAAGCAAAAGTTCGAAATGTCATCAATGGGGGAGATGAAATTCTTTCTGGGATTACAAGTTGAACAACTTCCTGAGGGAATTTTCATTCATCAATCGAAATACGTTCATGATATCTTGGAGAAATTCGGGATGTCAGGTTCTACTCCAGCTGCTACCCCGCTTGCAACAAATCATGGGATTCACCCAGATCTCACCGGAGACAGGGCTGATGAAACTTTTTATCGTTCCATGATAGGTTCTTTGATGTACTTAACAGCTTCACGTCCTGATATAATGTACCCAACGTGCCTCGCAGCAAGATTTCAATCTAACCCGAGAGCATCGCATATGATCATTGTGAAGAGGATATTGCGCTACCTGAAAGGAACTCCTTCATTGGGGTTGTGGTATCCTAGAAAAGGCGATTTTACGCTCGAAGGGTATTCCGATTCGGATTTCGGATGCTGCAAAGTCAATTCAAAATCAACAACTGCAGGATGCCAGTTCTTTGGTCCTAGATTGGTTACCTGGCAGTGTAAGAAACAAACGTCTGTGGCGCTATCTACATGTGAAGCGGAGTATGTTTCTGCTAGCAGTTGCTGCTCTCAGATCTTGTGGATACAGCAACAGATGCGCGACTACGGTTTGCAGTTTCTTAACACACCTCTTTTTGTTGATAATGAGGCCGCAATAAATATAACAAAGAATCCAGTACATCACGCTAAAACTAAAGACATAGAAATTCGTCATCACTTTATTCGTGATTGCTATGAGAAAAAGTTGATACGAATTGAGAAAATCCACACTGACGAACAGAAAGCTGATTTACATACCAAAGCTTTTGATAAAAATCGGTTTAAATATTTGTTAAAACTGAACGGTATGAAGCTTCTGTCGGTGTCGGATGGCATAATTGGCGTTGATGAGAGTACTGTTGTGGATGAAGACGAGAAACAATCTGCAATGGTTTGTCGATTTTTTACTTGTTTTGGTATTTAGGGGGAGTAGATAGATGTATATAGTTTATATTTTCAGAAAATACAAAAACAGTAAAAAATGCAAAAATACAAAAACATGATAAAATCTGAAAAAGAGCTTGTGTATATAGGGAAAATGATAGTACATCGGCTAGACTATTACAGTATGTTAAAGATTTGTAAAGCTTAAATGAGTTAAACAGTCTCACTGATGATGTGTCGATAGGTTTTCGCACATTTAGTAGATTTATTCGGGATATAAACCTAAAATTTCAAACTTGTGAAATTCGTGGGGAACACTACTTGGATATATAGGTAACCCCTGAAATCTTGTTTGAAAGGTCTCATAATCTGATATACTAGGTCTTTATACTCAATGATGTCTGGGGTATTATTCCGGGACTTCTGCTGAACGGTAGTTCTGACCTAATCCTTGGATAATACTTTCTGCAAATGCTTGAAACACAGCATTAAACCCTCAGCATGCCGATGAAACAATAAAATTGATAGTCGCTGCTGTTGTAGCAAAAAGATCCTCTAAAGGGGACATACCGTAAAGTCGAAGCTGATATCTCTCTGCGTATACGGAAGTATCGACCTGAGATCCCCCGGCCCTCGCATTACCTAATTTATGTACAGATATCATTGTAGTATACTCACCTGTAAGACTGATAATTGAGATTCTGGATACGGGAGTATATTCAAGAGGTGGGACACATGAATGAGCTAAGTTCATAAAACATCTAAATCGTATCCTGAGTAAATTGAAATTTGTGTGGGAATTTAAGATGGATCAGTATATCGACAATCGAGGTGAATTGTTTAAGTCTGTGTATGAAATGAAGCTTAACGGTACTTGTAATTCGTCTGAAAAGCTGATATGATTCCCTGACACGCTCACCAAAAATATGTTTGTAAATAGTTTACTTTGTTTACTTTCTGCAATTTAATTTTTCTGTATTTCATTTCTTAGTTTAGAACACTTTATAAAATCCAAAAAGATTTTATTTCTGCTTTATTTTTTTGACAAACCAAAGTGGAGAGTTGATTGTTGGATTCTCAGATGTTGAAGCAGATACAGGAGATTCTGGACTGAAGAATGAGGAGAGCTTATCTTGATGGAGTTTGATTTGTTGAAAAGTCAAAAACAAGGTCATTAAATTGGACTTGATACTTGTTATTTTCAGAAAATGTTTGAAAAATGTTTTCAAAATCAGTTTGATTCGTTAAATGATCAACCAAGGTCATTAAATTGGACTTGGTAGATTAATCGAGTAATCAGGGTCATTAACTTGGACCTGAATACTTGAGTGGATTTCTAAAGCTGATTGTGTTAGTGATTTATTATTGAAAAGATAGAATTGTAATGATTATTGGTTGAGTAACAGGTTTGGACTTCATTATTCCCAACGGAAGCTAATTGTCAAAGCTTGAGCCAGATACCTCAGTTTCTAGCATATCGAGAGGGGGAGTCTGTGAAAGGGGGAGTCTAGATCAACAGTCAAAGGGAAGATGGAAGTTAGAGTCAGGTTGTGATTCTAAACCTGTGAAGAATGCTTATGATGTGAAGACAGAGAGTTGGAGAAAAGACTAAGACTAAAGACTCGGAGCTGAAGACTTCGTCAACATCCAAGGGGGAGTCTGTTGGTGCATAGAATGTCTGTTGACTTCGTGTGAATCAAGTCTTAGGTCAAGATGGACAAGATTAGTGCTTGAGAGTTAAATTAGGGTTTTATAATGTTAATTTCGCTTTTGTGAACATAGGTTATAGGTGATTTCGCTTATTAGGTCACATGATGATTTCGCTTATGTGGTTCTTGATGATTTCGCTTATATGGTCACATGGTGATTTCGCTTATATAGACTGTCCATATAAGCGAAATCAGCTATCTTATATATACCTCACATGTGTGATCATTCATGAGGTTGGAGCGAAATCATCTCACGTGATAGGTGTCGAAACTCTGTCAAATTTGTATCAGAAAGCGTTAATAAAACAGGAATTGAAAAGGAAAAGCTGTTGTTACGTTGCGTATACTGATTCTTCCTTTATACGTAATGATGAACTGCCTTAACTGACATTTTCAGGTCATAGAACGGTCCAACAGAGTCCCACTCTCCATTGTATCGGATAGGGATAGTCGTTTCACTTCTCATTTCTGGAAAAGTTTCCAAGAAGCAATGGGAACCCGACTAAATTTAAGTACTGCATATCATCCACAAACAGACGGACAAAGTGAAAGGACAATACAAACTCTAGAAGACATGCTCCGGGCATGTGTAATAGATTTTGGTGGAAACTGGGATGATCACCTACCCTTAATTGAATTCTCCTATAACAATAGTTATCATGCAAGCATCGAAGCTGCCCCATTCGAAGCACTGTACGGATGAAAGTGCAGAACTCCCGTATGCTGGGCAGAAATAGGAGAAAGTCAATTATCAGGTCCTGAAATTGTGCAAGAAACTACCGACAAGATCACTCAAATCAAGGAAAGATTAAAGATGGCTCGAGATCGTCAGAAGAGTTATGTAGATAATCGACGTAAGCCGTTAGAATTTCAAGTCGGAGACAAGGTATTATTAAAAGTTTCTCCTTGGAAAGGAGTTGTTCGGTTTGGTAAGAAAGGAAAGCTGAGTCCAAGATACGTAGGACCATTTTCAGTCATCCAACGAATAGGACCAGTTGCCTATCGTTTACAACTACCAGAAGAGTTAGCTGGAGTACATGACGTATTTCATGTATCCAATCTCAAGAAATGTCTATCTGACGAATCCCTGGTAGTACCTCTTCAAGATATAAAGGTAAATGAAAAGTTAAAGTTTGTTGAGAAGCCATTACAAATAGAAGATAGAAAGATCAAGTTTCTCAAGCACAAGTGGCTAGTGCTGGTCAAAGTCAAGTGGGATTCAAAGAGAGGATCCGAATACACTTGGGAACTGGAATCGGAAATGAAGCGAAAGTATCCTCACTTATTCCAATAAATCTCGAGGACGAGATTTTTATTAAGGTGGGGAGGATGTAATAACTCTCATCAAAATTCCTAATTATTATCTTATTTTGTCCAATAGGAAACCCTAATTGAGACCCCCAAGTGATCCTACATAAACCCTAAAATTTTCAGAACAATCGGAATCAGGATCAGGGCACCTAAAACTCGGGGGGGGGGGGGGTAAACTCTAGTTGATAATATCCAAACAGTTTTACGTGTGATTCGAAATTTGACGAACGACCAACTCAGCAAGCCTACCAAGACACGGGGCTACCCTATGGTAGGAGGGGGGCTACCCTATGGTAGGAGGGCACCCCACGCGACAGCCCCTCACGCCACGCGAGGGGGCTGTTTTTCAGGTATAAATATAGGGGTGTAGGACTTGACATTTTGCGTTGGTTCGACGTTCAAACTCAAAACGTACACTGAGATATTGTAGAAACAGTCCCAAAACACACATAATCTCGAAGTTCCGCCGCAATAACAGGGTTACAAGGCTAAAACAGTAGGCTTAAACTCTGCCCGTTAAGTCCGCAATGTGAGTCATTCTCTTTTTATCAAAAGTATTTTACAATACTCCATTTTCAAATATTATAATTACAGGGATTAAGTCGTGGTTATCTTGAATCACAGGCTAGTGGGGTATTGTGCACATTACTAATTTTCTCCCTGTTAGGTTCATTGACCTACAGGGATAATCATCACTACTTGGGTGACAGGACCCAATAGTGGTATGACCATCGTCACACGGGTGACAAGGCGCCAGATAAAAATAAGATAAAAGTCATTGTAATCGCTCTTATGCTGTAATTAAATAACAAATGTGTCATTTCACAAATTTGAATAACTCACCAGTATTTCCCCGCTGACAAAAATATTTTTAAAACATGTTTCAGGCGACCTGCTGTAAATCAAGGAAACGTGCTACGGAGCACTAACAAGCTTGAAGAGGTGGCTCAGTTAAAATGAATAAAACATGTTTTAATAAATCAAGGAATTTACTTGTGAAATTCCTCTGTTGTAAATTACGGGGTATATCCTGGATTATGAAATAAAACAATTGGGCATTTTGAGTTTTTAAAAGATCCTATTAAAAATCTTCCGCTGTCACATCAATTAGATACCACGGGTTCCTGTCCCGCAGCTCCTGACCGGGTCAAACCGGGGCTGGGGCCGTGACAATGTGTAACTCCAAATTGTCTCTACAATTGCTCTTCGGCCGTCGATGACGACTGGGGATTTGGACGAAGGCTCAAAGGATTGTTTTTTTTTTTCATTTGATTTTTCGTGCTTTTTAGATTTGTTATTACATTTTATGTGTTAATTGTTATAGGCTTTTTATTTAGTTTAGGGTTTGATTCTGACGTTGATTTTTGATATGGTTAATCACCGTAACATTTGGATGACTATGATGGATAATACATAATTTTTCAAATCAGGTATTCATTTGCATTTTTTACAATTAGGTAATCAAGTTAGGTTTGTGAAGTTTGTATTGTGGTTGCTTGATGCATTTGTGAACCTTGTAGGCTGAAAGTCGAGCTCATACGCATGGTCAAACAAAAGTTGTAAATGTGTATATTTTTTGTGCCAAGGTATGCATACTCATCTCTTATACCATTCTGGTTCATGTATGATTCCTTTATTTAAGTGACACGGTTATCGATGATTTCTATCCAGGATACGTCAGATGAATCCCACTTCATTAACAGTAGACGGGAAATATGACTCATTGAAGGAGATCTTGGTATTTGAATTTACAATGCAATTGAAATTGTTGATTTATTAGAACAGTTTTAGTTTTAAATGACTCGGCTCGTGTGCAGGGATTTGGAGATCCCTGATTTTTTTATTGGTTTGTTGCTGGTAAATAAGGCACATATCGATCCTTCAGATTATTCATCCATTTTGCTCTAATCTCCCCAAGAAAGATGATCATGATCACACCGACCACTCTTCGACTTCACCTATAGGTATCAATGTGAATCTTTTTTCCCATTTCTATTCAATTTAATTTCTTTTGGTATTCATAATTCGCTTATTTTTCCCGATTTAAGAACTATTCTAACTCAGTTTTTTGGGTTGAGTTCTTTCGTTTGGGTGAACACGGTCAGAGGATAACTTCCACCGAAGTTTGATCTTTATTATATATCTATAGGCAAGAAATTACGACTATAACATGTTTTATGACTTCATTCCCAAAGTACACTACACAAGATTTGATTGAATGTTTATCACAAGAATGCCATTAGAAAATAATTAAATAATAATCAAAATCAATGTTATCACTTGATTAGAAAAAGAAATATGTTTTTTCTGTATTGTGGCGTACGACTCGATTTGAAAAAAAAAAAAAAGAAACCATGATATTTTTGTAAATAGTGTAATTATGTTGCAACAACCCTGAATTGTAAAGTAGAGTAATAATTATTACATTACCAATTTTGCTATAGTTTAGTTACACTATTTGTATTTGATCTATTTTTTATTTGAAAGAACTTTTTATGTATTTATTTACAAAATTTGCAGAAACAGAAAACCTACTCTGCCGAGTTCAGATAGAACATCGGAACAGTCGGATTCGGACTATCAGCTGGTTCTCGCACACGCGAAAAAAACCAGGGGTGAAAAGGAAAGGAAAGGATCCGCCGCTGAATCACGTGGAGGCGGAGCGCCAGCGGCGTGAGAAGCTAAATCAGTGTATTTACAGCCTGCGGTCGGTGGTCCCAAACATGTCCAATATGGACAAGGCGTCCTTGCTGGCGGACGCTGTATGTTACATCAACGAATTGAAAGACCGAGTGGAAGAACTAGAATCGAAGCTACAGGAGGTGAAGTACCACCCGAAGTTAAAGAAAGTAAAGGTGGAAATGGCCGAAACAATTGTGGAAAACACAACACGGTAGTGTCTGTTGTGAAACCAAAGGGGATAAATAGTTGTAACAAAGTTGGGAATAAAAACAAAACGATGAGAGTTGAGGTTGAAGTGAAGATGGTGGGTGAAGACGCGATGATCAGAGTACAATCCGGGAATAAGGATTGGCCATCGGCGAAATTGATGGATGCATTGCATGAAATGGAAGCGAAAGTTCACCATGCAAGTATGTCTTGTGCTAATGACGTTATGCTTCAAGATGTTGTCATTAGGATCCCTGGTGCCACAGTAGATGAAGTGAAATCTCATCTTGTTGCTAGATTAACACATGACTTTCATTGTTTAGAAGGTATTTATGTATTTGGTATAGTCATATTTTATCAACAGAAGTCTTTGGCATGTAATTAACATGGATTTAAAGTTCGTATTTTAGAGTTTGTAGTAGTTTTATTCATGAGGGGCGAGCCTTACAGCAACAGTAAAGTTGTTGTCATGTGACTTAGAGGTCACGAGCTCTTGTAGAAATACCAGCCAAGAATGCTTACAACAAGCACAAGTTTAGCCGGACACCTCCTGGGCCCCTCACATGCAGGAGCCTCGTGCACTGGGTTTGTCTTTAGTAAATTTATTTTAAGAGTAAAAAGTATATTTTACCGGTAAATGTAGATTTCAAGTTCTCTTATAATTTGTTATTTTACTAAATTTCGTATATTTGTTAAATAAACATCATTATCCTTTATTAAAATGGTTTAATCGACTGTCATTTACATTATTTTCTCTTTTAAAACTCTCAATTCTACTAAATTTCAGATTGTGCACATTGAGCTTTTTATTTATTGATATTTTACCGAACTTCCAAATTTGTGTTTTTTAACGGCCAACGAATCTTTCAAATAGGCTACTGGTGAAATGTGATGAAAGGGGAGATAGAAGCATGTGGCAAATTCCTCAAGAAACAAGTGTTTTAGTTGATCCAATATATTCTTTGGCTAGATGGAAGTTATCATGTCAACTTAGTCAAAAATGAAACAAACGGGGGTGCAAAAGTAATGATGTTATTCAAATTTGTCACCTCCCACTTCACGAACATCTAAGTATTTATTTTAGAATGGCTTATTTGAAACACAACGTTGACTACTTGGTTGTACTACTAAATATGCATTTTTGCGTTTTGTACACATTAGATTCTGTGGCAACGCGCGGGTAAACCCACTAGTTTTGAATAAAAATCTATGGATAAAAACTGAAACGATCAATTAATCTGATTGTTTAAATAGTGTAGTTGATTAAAATGTAAATAATGATATAATAACAATCCATAATAATTTTTTTTTAAATTCAAATGTAACATCAGAAATCATAACTATCCATAATTAGTTTCATATTAAATTTATTGAAAATTGAATCTAAATGATCCTACCTTTTACTCTAACCAATAATATTTTCAATTGACGATATTATTATCACTTTTTAGTGCATTTTGGTTTGTCATTTGTTGTACGAATAGACTTTGTGTAATTGTGTGTGCTGAATGTTTAGGGTGATCAACTTGCATGTTTAGACCACCCTATATAAGCCAAATCATTTGCAAATTTTCATAACCTTTAGGTTCATTCTTTAGTGCCACGTCTTTCTAGAGAGAGTATAAACCCCAATCGCGTAATACAATAACACGCAACAGAAATATCAGGAAGTTACGTTACAAATTGCTCACAACCACTGGTACTAAATTGTTTTATTATTGTTAACATTGTTTTACAATACAAAGTATACATGTAATTGTATTTTGATTAAAGATGTCTAAGGCCCAGATGCGTTCCTATGTGTAGCATGCTTGAATAATCAAATCCTGAAACATATGTGAAAATGAGAGTCAACATAAAAGCTCGCAAGTACATAGGTTTATTTAGCCAAATAAATGGCAAAACGTTTAGTATTGCAATAATTTGACAACTAAGAGAGTTGTCAATTGAAAATGGACTGTTTGAAGCCAAGGAATGGCAAAAAGGTTTAGCATTGTAATACATTATCTTGATTGTAAAACTTGTGACAAAAGAGTTTTGTATATGGAAATATGATTATTACTAAGTAATTTTTATGCCATTGAAAATTGTACTTTGATCTTTGTTACCACATTGAAATCGGTCATAAAACTTGCGAGAGTATTATTAGAAATCCAATTAAGTATTAGTAATAACAATCTTGATATCGGCCATAACTTGTGTGAGTATTATTAGAAATCAAATCAATGATTTATAATAATACTTTGGATATCCTTCTAAGAATCTAACATATGAAAATATGGAAGATTCTACAAGGATTTGGATATTTGAACATTGAATGAACTAAACACAAATATCCTAAAGTGATTCGGAAAACGCTACAAGGGTAACACAATAAGAACTCTTATATATAGGAAGTACCAGCGGCGTATCCACCATGTTCTTATGGTATTACACTCGTAATACCATTAAAGTACACAAAGAATCCAATCAAGGACTTCAATTTAGTACTTTAAACATCCCACAAGAATCTAACTATGAAGATAGATAGATACTATAAGGATCCGATTTTGTCACAGTGAATCAAAACATACGCATTAAAGTGCATAAAGAATCCAAACAAGGACTTCAATTTAGCAATTTAAACATCCCTCAAGAATCTATCTATGAAGATAAATAGATGCTATAAGGATTTGGTTCGGTCTCATTGAATCATTGAATCACAAAATCCTAATGGTGATTCGGATAACGCCACGAAAGGGTAATACAATAAGCCACTTATATATAGGAAGTACCAGCGGCGTATCCACCATGTTCTTATTGCATCATACCCGTCCCGTTACCTAATCACTTTAGCTTTTATGCCAACATACTTAACAAGGCTTACTATAATTCTCATGCGTCGAACCTCATAATTATGTGTGCACCCATAATTATTTGTTTCGTTGTATGGTCCACATAGCTCATCTTGTTAAGTGAGGGAAACAAATAATACGGTCAAAGTAACATCTAAATTACATAGTACAACATCTATTGAACCAAAACGTGTTTCATACTAGCAATGATAGCACCACTTGTTCCGCATTCAGCATAATCAGTAGAAGGTATTTCATTCTAGTACAAATGTTAATATATAATTCACACTAACCAAACTGGTAGTATGCATCATATACTAAGCATGGATTGTCATAAACAATGTAAGCATGTCGTGAAAATGTTTTCAGACCATGTGCTAGGTATGCTAGGTCAACATACTAATCAAAATGTCTTTGAAAATCGTGTACTAGGTATGCTAGGTCAACATACGAAGCAAAATGTATTTGTAATCATGTACTATACATACTAGATAAACAAACCATGTATGTAATGTCATGAAAACAAAAGAAGTAGTGATAGGCACATAGTATTTGTAGAGATCGTGTTGCAGAGATTGTATGAACGCACTAATGTGCAATCATAATTTGCTAAACTACGAGATTTAGTTTCTAATAATAATAAAGAATAGAATCCTCGAAGTCGGTATGTAGTTGTATATTACACATTGTGTAATCACATTGGAATTTGTAAATGGAATATGAATAACAAGAATGAAGAAAACTTCTTGAAATTTATATTGTCATTACAAATATAGTTAAAATATGTTCATAGTTTTTGGATGATAAACAGGAAATGTAGAGGTTCAAATGATCATAAGTGCTTGATCATCAGCTTGAGCCTCATTGACATTGTACACTCGTCCATTTGCGTTAGCAAGCTTAGGGCAGTTTCGCTTGAAATGATTTAAATCACCACAATGGAAACATGCTCCAGCTGGGTAGCGAGGGCGAGTTTGAGTAGGGGCAGCTTGGTTTTGGATGCGACCGGGTCGTAGCTAGATGGCCAAAATAATCACAGATTGTACAGTGGCGGCATGGAGAATTAGCTTGGTGATGATAGTTGCAACGATTGCACTGAGGTTGTTTCCCACGATAAAATCCCCTGACGGGTACTGAGTTAAGTGGGATAGGTGCAGCAATCGTGAAATTCCTTAAAGCTTTACGCTTCTTAGAATTTTTAGAAGGTTCAGTCTTTGTTTCCTTTGGGTTCTCCTTAGTAGTTTCTTTCTTGTCTCCCTTTCAAAAAAGTTTCCCTTTTTCTAACTTGGGAGTCTGTTAGGGTAGCGGCTAGTTCGATAGCCTCCCTAAGCGTTGCGGGCTTGTTGCCAGTGACAATATTCTGGACTGAATCAGGTAGGCCATCAATATATTTATCAATGGCCCGATCCGAAGGTGTGACCATAGTGAGGCAGAGTAGGCTCAACTCTTCAAACCGGTCTGTGTAAGCATGGTTTTCACCACTATCTTGTTTAACGTAATAAAATTCGGTTTCAAGTGCCCTCATTTCGCTTCATGGGAAGAATTCTTTCTTCATAAGATTTTTAAATTCTTCCCACGTTTGTGCCATCGCTATGTCTGTATATCTGTCTCTCTTGACTCCGTTCCACCAAGTGAGTGCCCTTTTTTTGTAAAACACTTTAGGCGAACTATACCTTGCGCTCACCAGGACACTGAACATGGTGGAATGTGCTTTCTATACTCTCAAACCATTGTAGGAGCCCAGTTGCTCCTTTAGACCCATTAAACTTGAGTGGTTTAGCCGAGTTGAATTGCTTGTAGTTGTAGGGTGTAAGAACATTGTTGTTGTTGTTGTTATTGTAGGCTTGATTAACTTGGGTCACAATGTCTGGGAGTACAGCAGTTATATGCTGAGCAATCATTGCTTCTATCTCTGCGTCCCAAGTGGCGTCACAGTGATGAGGCATCTTTTGAAGAAATGGCTATAGTGAACTCAAATAAGTGAGGTCCATAGAGATGTCATAAGTTTAAAACACCATCGTGTAGCGAAAATTTTGACTTGGTATTTGTTCAAAAGTCTTGTTCTTGTATTTAGGAAAATAGTGTTGTGGATTTTGAAATAAGAAATGCTTAAAAACTCTTGTTGTATTTTTGGATGAGAAAAATACAAACCAAGTTAATGGTTTGTGTTATAAATTCTTTACATTTAAAAAATTTATTATTTAAAAAAATATTTTTAATTTAATCTTTTTAAAAATAAAGAAACTTTGTGTATAAAATTTGAAAATTCTCATCCAAATGATAAATATTTTCAAATTATGAAAGACAAAAGATTGTATCTGAAAATGAAATAGGATTACAAAGTGTCGTGAGATGAAATGAAATTTGTTTTGAATGTTTTGAATAAAAACATATTACCAAAGGTAATATGAAGGAGTAGTGTCACAAAGGTTGTAGTGTCTAGAAATTGTTCGACATGGTCAAGGTGGATGGGTTTTCATAATGTTTCGAGAAGACATGCTTTAGCCTATAAGTGGACACACACCCCAAGAGTTCCCAGGTAAGAGTGCATGGTCCAATAATGCGGATTTGTATGAACACTCTAGCCTTAGACAGAAATCTCGAGGTACAGGCATCCACCCTTCCAGATTGCATATGTTCACATTATTAAAACCCAAGATTTCAATGAAAATGTTTGAGAAAAACATTTTGAGGAACACCTTATGGCATAAAGCCTAAGGGTTTAGGATGAGGATGAGGATTCGGATAGAGATCCTAAGTCCACTCATGTTTGGGTCCCTAGGAATGTTATAGACTAGGTTAAAGGCAACAACATGCGGCGAAAATATCAGGGAGTCACATTACAAATTGTTCACAACCACTGGTACTAAATTGTTTCATTATTGTTAACATTGTTTTACAATACAAAGAATACATGTAATTATCTTTTGATTAAAGAAGTGTAAGGCCCAGATGCGTTCCTAGGTGTAGCATTCTTGAATAATCAAATCCTGAACATATGTGAAAATGAGAGTCAGCATAAAAGCAGGCGGGTGCATAGGTTTTGTTTAGTCAAATAAATGGGAAAAGGTTTAGTATTGCAATACTTTGACAACTACGAGAGTTGTCAATTGAAAATGGACTCTTTAAAGCCAATAAATGGCAAAAAGGTTTAGCATTGCAATACATTATCTTGATTGTAAAACTTGTGACAAAAGAGTTTTGTATATGGCAATAAGATTATTACTAAATAATTTTTATACCATTGAAAAATTGTACTTTGATCTTTGTTACCACATTGAAATCGGTCATAAAACTTGCGAGAGTATTAATAGAAATCCAATCAAGGATTAATAATGACAATCTTGATATCGGTCATAACTTGTGTGAGTATTATTAGAAATCAAATCAATGATTTATAATAGTACTTTGGATATCTTTCTAAGAATCTAACATATGAAAATATGGAAGATTCTACAAGGATTTGGATATTTGAACATTGAATAAACTAAACACAAAAATCCTAAAGTGATTCGGATAATGCTACAAGGGTAATACAATAAGAACACTTATATATAGGAAGTAACAGCGGCGTATCCACCATGTTCTTACGGTATTACACTCGTTTCGTTATCTAAATCACTACTAATCATATAAACACATAATCATCAACTTGGTCATCAACTTGTAAACACGCATTAAGTACACAAAGAATCCAATCAAGGACTTCAATTTAGTACTTTAAACATCCCACAAGAATCTAACTATTAAGATAGATAGATACTATAAGGATCCGATTTTGCCACAATGAATCATAACATACGCATTAAAGTACATAAAAATCCAAACAAGGACTTCAATTTAGCACTTTAAACATCCCACAAGAATCTAACTATGAAGATAGATAGATGCTATAAGGATTTGGTTCGGTCTCATTGAATCACAAAATCCTAAATCCTAATGGTGATTCGGATAACGCCACGAAAGGGTAATACAATAAGCACACTGACGTGTGTCAGTGTGAGTATATTTTTATGTCTATTTTTAGCTCTATTTTAACTCGCCGATTTCAAGTTTTCAATTTATAAAACACGATATTTTGCTATCAATCTACACACGTTAGGGCGAGTGCACCCATCGCGGACGTAGTATAGTGATGGCAAGATACTGAGGTCGTCCAAGGACACAAGAGCTTTTAATATCGGCTTATCGTCAACGTCTAATCGAACCAAACTTTGAGAAAAGATTTTTAAACAAATAAAAAGATAAAAACAGGGAATAAAATAAAATAAAATAAAATAAAAATAGATAGACAAGAAAGAATCACTTGGATCCGAATTAAATTTCATGTACCCTTTTGATGATTTCCGTACTTTGGGAATTTTAAGAGATTATCTTAGTTATAGTATTAGGCCCCTCTTTTGAAGGCGACGTTACCCACAACTTAGTGGTTTGAGTCAGCAATGATACAATCCCACTAGGTCAGAATATTGAAATATAATTAAGTAAGTTATTAATACAACCCGTTGGTTTGAGTCAGCAGGGATACAGTCCTCACGGGATTGGTTTAAAGTTTTAATAGTAGTTTGTAAATAAGAGGTTCAAGCGGTTTCTTACACTCAGTCGGGCCAGTCATTCCCGGCCTATCCATGGAGTGGTACTAAACTTGAACCAGGTTCTCGCAGGATCTATACACTGAACGAGACATAGAATTACCCAACCACCCTTCTAACCAACTTCCAAGTAGTTAACATGCTTTATATAGACCATGAAGACATGAATATGTGAATAAACGACATATGAAGAATGATTGAATAAATTCATCTTCAATATAAAAAACTATTAGAGTTAATTGCCAAAATCGTCCCTGAGGTTTGGGCACATTTGCCATTTTCGTCCAAAATGACACTTTTGTACCAAATTGCCCCCAAGGTTTGTAACTTTTTGCCATTTTCATCCAAACCACTAACTTAGTTTATTTTTTCTGTTAAGTTGAGGATATTTGGATGAAACTTGCAAATATAAAACCACATGGGCGATTTTGGCAATTTACTCAAACCCTTTTTAATTTTTTTTTATTTAATTATTTTTGTTACATATATAATAAAATAGAATATTCATGCAATTTTTATATGAAAAAAATAATAGCTTCAAAAAAATAATTGTTATTGAATTATGAACCCATTCTTACCATTTTCTATTCGAATTGGATACTCGAATTATGCGTATTAACACTTAGCATGGCTTTGTATGGGATTTTGATTTAATGGCTATACAGAAACTTAATGTTTGGATAATAAATTGATGAAGATTTTGGCATGTCTTTCTATTCTTTAATGGGAATTTGCATGTTCAACTTTGATTTTTTAACTAGTATATTCTATTTATGTTTCTGCAGACTTTCTGATATTAAAACTGCATATTAAAATGATCCATGTGTTGATGTTACTTATTCAATCCTAAATTGCATTTTACAAAAATATGCATTCCACTATTTTGAGTATTGTTTTAGCTAGTAGCTACAACATTGCAGTAAGTAATAGAAACTCAGCCTATCATTCCGATTCAATTAGCCGTAGTCAAGGTTCATTAATGGTTCATAACATTGTTGCTTTCATTGAGAGTCGAACTCAAAGATGAATGGATATATGAACCGATTAGCCCAGTTATTAACATGATATATTGATATTTGTTTGCCTCATTAGGTGTTCAAACCATTCATTAGGTGTTCAAACCATAGTCATAAAAAGAAGATACATATTTTACTCATAAGTTCATTTTATAATATCATTCAAATTGATAACTGAGAATAGATCTAATAAAGTTGCCATTTCATTTCATATAAAAATTGCTTGTATATTCCTTTTTATTATATATGTAACAAAATTAATTAAATAAAAGAAATTTAAAAGAGTTTGAGTAAATTGCCAAAATCGTCCCTGTGGTTTTATATTTGCCAGTTTTATCCAAATATCCTCAACTTAACAGAAAAAATAAACTAAGTTAGTGGTTTGGATGAAAATGGCAAAAAGTTACAAACGTTGGGGGCAATTTGGTACAAAAGTGTCATTTTGGACGAAAATGGCAAACCTGGCCAAACCTCAGGGACGATTTTGGCAATTAACTCAAACTATTAATTAAAGTCATTAATACATACCCAATTAAAAAGTTACCAAAGATTAGAAATTATAAAAGAAATACATAAAAGATATGTCTTCACCAAGTGATGTAAGAATTTAGCCAAGCATGGCCTTTGTTTGACAAAGATTCTTACGATCAATCTTGGATTCCAAGACTACACACACACTCTAAAAGATAGAAAATGGATGATTGTGGTGGATGATGGTGTTATAGTGGTGGTGGAGTGGTGGCAAGTGAGAGAGAAGTGGTTTGCCAAGGGATGGTTTGAAGTAGAACCAAGCACTTCAATGTATAGCTGTCTTCAGAACCTTCAGCACGGCCCATCTCTCTCTCTCTCTTCCTCATTAACTGCTTGTCACATGTTGTACTAACACAGCCCCGTGTGTCAATGGCACGGCACGTGGCCAAAGTACTTGCTATACTATCACAGATTTTGAAGATCTTTGAGTTGACCATGCCTCGTGTTGGCTTAGAACGGCCCCGTGTCGGCTGCTAGTTTTGTCTATTGAAGTTGTCTTTTCTTCTACACAACATCCATCTTCAGAAATGGCCCGTGTCTGATGGACACGGCCCCATGTCAAGTCTTCTGTTCTTGCTATTTTGTGGTTCGGATGTGAATCAGGGCTTGGCGAGTTGCGGCAATTCCTCCTTCTTTACATTTATGTTGGTTTTTGCTGTCTTTTTGCTCCTTTTGCACCTTTAAGCTCTTTTATCCCTGAAAATCAAAAAGGAAAGAAAACACGAGTTTTTTCCAAAATTAGTAATGAAAAAGGGTTGCCTTTACGCTGTATTTGATATAATTTATATGTTGTATTTTAAGCACATCAAATACCCCCTACACTTGAATCTTTGCTTTTCCTCAAGCAAAACTCTATTATGTGGCTTACACACCCAAACGGAATAGGTAGAAAAGAAGGTTTTGGTCCTATCTTTAGAGTGTCGAAAATCCAAGTTCTAAATTTATTTTGTTTTTATTTTATTTACAACTATGCCCAACCTGAAACTTGTGATTGGTAGTAAAACACCGATTCTCTCGCTGAGACATAATTCTATCTGGATAGATTTCTCGAGATATTTTCTTACGAAGTTTTGTTATAGCATCTATAATTGCTTCTAGTTTAGGTTCTTATTCATCATGATTTATTTAAAACACAAGTTATAAAAAAATTATTTACTTTGGGCAAAACATGCCTTTATAAAATTCCATTTAGTTATATACAAATTTACACACCTCACAAGTATTCACTCAACACTCGGCCGATGATGTATTTAGTGAAAACGCTCGTGCCCGTGTTTGGAACTTACTCCTACCATAGGCTTGACAATTGATCAAACCTCCTTCTTTTGACGTTAAATCCTTATAAATATCAAGAGGGCTTTGAAGGGTAGGTGGTAGATCGGGTTTGGTAGGTTTTATTAGAAAAAGGTGAAAAACATAAAATATCAGTTTTTCTATTGCTTTGTGGCTTAAAAAAACATTTTGGCACATTTTTCTGATTTTTTTGCCAAAATTGAAACTGAGTCGTAATCGTAATTTCATAACCGATAAGTTTACAAAAATGAAAGATGAAAAATGAAAAGACTTGTTTTTGTGGGTTTGGAAACGAAAAAGGTTTTAAGGTTCAAAGGGTTTAACTAGGGGGATGTTTTTTGATAAAGCAAGGGAAAACAAAGGTTTGTTTTTGAAAAATGGGTTGGTCCTAATTCCTCTATCATTTACTTACTAGGATTTTTGTCGGTAAGGACTTGGGATGCATTGTATTGTCAAGTTCTAGATTTGTGAGAACCAAACGGGCTATTCACACAAGAAACAAAAATTTGAGCAGTTAGTACATATGTATATTTGTATGCTCGGTAATGGCTCAAAACTCACTTTTGTGGGAAAAGGGTTGTAGTGTAAAAATGTATATATAATCAAATTTTACAAAGATTTGTCATGCCCGTTTTCGTAATTTTTCTAAATTGGTTCTTTTTATCACGACGCTATCAGTTGTAAATTCGTAAAAACATAATTTTTTAGAACTTGTTTTACTCAACTAAATCAAGATAAGTAAAAAAAAATGAAAAGAAAGTTTTTAAAAGTTTGGGGTGATTAGCGGTTCCAAGGCGAGTTTTGTGTAAGGCTTGATTTTGGACAAGTGTTTCAAGGTTTTTATTATCCTCCCCCCCCCCCCCACACACACACACTTAAATTACACATTGCCCTCAATGTGTCCCAAATAGGATTTATTTTGGTAAAATGTGTAAAAAGTATGAAAATAGCAAAAAAAAAAAAATTGTTACTGGCACTTGCAGCATGGCCCCGTGCTATGGGGACACGGCCCCTTGTCCAAAGTGCCAGTAACAAAATGAAATTAGAAGACTTACAGTGGGGTGACCACGGGGGCGTGCTGGGTGAGCACGGCCCATGCCTGACAACAACAAGTTGGGCACGAGGGCGTGCTAGGTGAGCACGGCCACGTGCTGCAGCCACTGTTTTGCATAAAATGAGTCAGGAGGCCTCTGATTTACGTGCATGGGTTCCATTTTTCATCATCCATCTTGTGTTTCCACTTTCTTTAACACATTTATTTAAAATACTACCATCAAATCATCCATTTCATTTAAAATAAAGACATTACAAGGAAATTAAAAATTACAAACCTACATAGTCCTAAGATAGATAGATAAGACCTTGAGAAATACCTCCCCGGGATCATTTTTAAACAATCCTTAAGCTACGATCCTAGATTTACTAATGTAGGATGATGAAGGACTTGAGCTTTTGCGGGAATACTCAACTTAGATGTTATTGAGCATTTCTTCATTCTCCCTTGGTAGGAAGATGAAGGGTTCCTCTTCTACCTCCACTTGAGGGGGAGCGGGATTTATCGGGACTTCAAAGGTAGCATTGATAGTTGGAGGTTCCGGAATCTCATCTTCCCATCTCGTAGGGTGTATGACCTCATTAGCGAGGTTCCAATCTTCTTGTGGGAAGATTGGCTCCATTGGAGGTAAGGCCAAGATATTCAACCTTTGATGTAAAAGGTTGATTTCTATAAAACAATCTTCTAGCCCCATGGTAAGATAGTTCGCACGGTCTATGAGAACCTCCTCCACAAAAGTCATTTCGTTCAGACTCTCTCTCAAGGCACTCACATATCTTACGAGAGTAGCCTCGATGGAGAGCCTTCTCCCTCTTCTCTGGTTCCTGGAGCTTGTTGATGACATTCCACTTTGCTGGCTTGACATCTTGAGAGAAAATGACCAACCGTTAACAAGATATGGAAGATCAGAATGTGCAGCATGGCCCCGTGCCAGAGTGGCACGGCCCCGTGCTGCTTCAACTGCTCCAGATTCTTAGCTCTTAAAACTTTTATTTCAAGTTAGATTTGACTAATTTTTAATTTTCTGAATGTGAATAACTTGAAACAATGTTTTAAAATAGTTAATTTGCAAAATTTTGAGCTAAGAATCAAGACTATGACCCTCCTATTGAAGCTTTTTGAAGCTTCAATGGAGTTCATGGAGGATGAAGAAGGGGAAATGCACAAAAGAGGAAAGGACAAGAAGGTCAAATGAGACCTTTTTAAGTACATACATTTTCTAGTATGTGTGAAGAATCTCAGAGATCTTGCATTTTGAGAATGGTTCCAAACATTCTCCCAAAGGCCGTCTTTATAGACACTGACAACACGAGGGCACGGCCCCATGCCTGGGAAGCACGGCCCCATGCCAGATGCATGTGTCAGATAATGTTTTCCATTAGTTGAACACTGCATACGTCATTGCTGACACGGCCTCGTGTCAAAAAAATACGAGGGGCACGGCCCTGTGTTGGATCGGCACGCCCCATGTTGATAGAAGAAAGTTGGGCATGACCCCGTGTTCAGAGTTTTTATGAAGATTGTCTAAGTTTTTTAAGGAATTTTCCGACATCGGGTGGTTCCTTACTGGTTGGAACAACACCGTACTGTCGGATATACCGTATACTTAGGCGAGGGATACGAAAACGCAAAAGGTTATCGGAAAGGTAGAAAACTACTTTAAAAATGGGAAAATGGGACCTTCCCTTATTTACCTTTTCCGGGCTCTCATTAAAGAAGGTGTGAGTCGATTCGCTCATATCCATGTTGTTGGTGTGAATTTCACACTCGGTAAGCGGGACCGTCATTGCTTAATCGAAACAGGGACGACTATCGCTTTCGTTTTCGCGGTCATCTATGGTGGAAGGTTGGTTGACCTCGGTGTTGTTGTATGTACCTGGATTTTCCTCCATCGATTCTCCTTCGGATGGAATCCTTGAATATCGTGTCTTTATTAAGGATTCTAGTTCTTTGATCTTTAGGATAAACCTCTCTTTTATTTGACCTATGTCTTCTATATCATCTAGGTAAAAGGTTTGATGGAGTTCAGGCAGTGGGATCTCATTATTATTTCCACTCCCACTTCTCTCAAAGTTTTCGTTACAAGAAAATGATGGGGCTAAATAGTGGGGAGTGAAGTTTAAAATGCCACATTCTGATTCTTCATGCTCCTCCCCACAATAATCGCACCATAAACCGTAAGAGTGGCAATGATAGAAATAATCAGAGAAATCCATATATTTTTAGACCGTCGTGATCAGGCGGTCACTATTTTCTTACAAACAGAGAGTTTGACACGGCCCCGTGTTAGGGTAACATGGCCCCGTGCTGCAGTCTGTATCTGGCAGAAAATAGTTTGTAAGAAACTGGAGAGTTGACACAGCCCCGTGTCAGGACAGCACGGCCCCGTGTCAAATCTGCAGAAAGTGAGAAATTAAAAGAAAACGAAGAAAAACCTAGAAAGAAAAGATAAAAAGGATTAGCCATTAATTTTAAGCTTTCTCAAAATTTTTGTGGCCCCGGCAACGGCGCCAAAAACTTGATGTGTGTCGGTGTGAGTATATTTTTATGTCTATTTTTAGCTCTATTTTAACTCGCCGATTTCAAGTTTTAAATTTATAAAACACGATATTTTACTATCACTCTACACACGTTAGGGCAAGTGCACCCATCGCGGACGTAGTATAGTGACGGCAAGGTACCGAGGTTGTCCAAGGACAAAAGAGCTTTTAATACCGGCTTATCGTCAACGTCTAATTGAACCAAACTTTGAGAAAAGAATTTTAAACTAATAAAAAGATAAAAACAGAAAATAAAATAAAATAAAAATAGATAGAGAATCACTTGGATCTGACTTATCTTTCATGTAGCCTTTTGATGATTTCTGCACTTTGGGCATTTTAAAAGATTATCTTAGTTATAGTAGTGGGCCCCTCTTTTGAAGGCGACGTTACCCTCAACCTAGTGGTTTGAGTCAACAAGGATACAATCCCACTAGGTCGGAATATTGAAAGTTAATTAAGTAAGTTATTAATGCAAAATGTGGTGGCCCCCTTCTAGGCAGCGGTCACCCTCAACCCGTTGGTCTGAGTTAGCGGGGATACATTCCTCGCAGGGTTGGTTTAAAGTTTTAATAGTAGTTTGTAAATAAGGGGTTCAAGCGGTTTCTTACTCTCAGTCGGGCCAGTCATTCCCGGCCAATCCATGGAGTAGTACTAAACTTGAACCAGGTTCTCGCAGGATCTATACACTGAACGAGACATAGAATTACCTAACCACCCTTCTAACCCCCTTCCAAGTAGTTCACATGCTTGATATAGACCGTAAAGACATGAATATGTGAATAAACGACATATGAAGAATGGTTGAATAAATTCGCCTTCAATATAAAAAACTATTTATTAAAGTCATTAATACTTACCCAATTAAAAAGTGGCCAAAGATTGGAAATCATAAAAGAAATACATAAAAGATATGCCTTCACCAAGTGATGTAAGAATTTAGCCAAGCATGGCCTTTGTTTGACAAAGATTCTTACGATCAATCTTGGATCCTGAGACTACACACACACTCTAAAAGATGGAAAATGGATGATGGTGGTGGATGATGGTGTTGTAGTAGTGGTGGAGTGGTGGAAAGTGAGAGAGAAGTGGTTTGCCAAGGGATGGTTTGAAGTGGAACCAAGCACTTCTATTTATAGCTGTCTTCAGAAGCTTCAGCACGGCCCGTGCCCGGCTGGCATGGCCCCATGCCCATCTCTCTCTCTCTCTCTTCCACATTAACTACTTGTCAGATGTTGTACTAACACGGCCCCGTGTGTCAATGGCACGGCCCGTGGCCAAAGTACTTGTTGTACTATCGCAGATTCTGAGGATCTTTGAGTTGACCACGCCCCGTGTTTGCTTGGCACGACCCCGTGTCGCTACCAGTTTTGTCTTTTGCAGTTGTCTTTTCTTTTGCACAGCATCCATCTTCGGACACGCCTCGTGTCTGATGGACACGGCCCCGTGTCAAGTCTTCCGTTCTTGCTATTTTGTGGTTCGGATGTGAATCGGGGCTTGGCGAGTTGCAGCAATTCCTCCTTCTTTACATTTATGTTAGTTTTTGCTATCTTTTTGCTCCTTTTGCACATTTAAGCTCTTTAATTCCTGAAAATAAAAAAGGAACAAAAATACGAGCTTTTTCCAACATTAGTAATGAAAAAGGGTTGCTTTTATGTCGTATTTGATATAATTTATATGTTGAATTTTAAGCACATCACATACTTATATATAGGAAGTACCAGCGGCGTACACACCATGGTCTTATTGTATTACTCTAGTTTCGTTATTTAAATCACCAACAATCTCTACACATAAACAATAACCATCGGCGTGTAAAGCACTTCTTAGAAATCTCACTATGAAGATAGAAAGATTTAAGACTGTACTTCAAATATCCTACAAGAATCTAACTATGAAGATAGATATATCCTATAAGGATTTGGTTCATGTTCTCAATCGTCGTGTCTTGCATAATAGGAATAATACACAAAAAGCACTTAGTAAACACATACATGCCATACATTTGAGAAAAATAGATTACACATATGAATCACCCCAAAACACTTGAAAAATGTAAAAGAGGGGAAATATGTACTCACTTGGGATTGCGTATATGTCTTGTTCAAATGATTAAACAAAGCTCAAAGGATCAAGAGTTCAAGTATTGAAGTGGTTCCTAGTGTATCAGATAACTATATGTTAGTGTGTCGAAACTTGAAAACGAGAGATCGGAAAGAATGAAGTATTATAAGCCAAACGAGTGTTGGAACTCATATGATATGGTTTAATAAACTTAACATTCTGATTTGGCAAGGATCTTAAGTGCTTTTGACCCGTTATGACTCGTTAAGGTAGTTTACGCTACTTTAATGGGTCATTTGCGTAAATATATGATCGGATGGTCAAATATGCCCCATGATAAGCCTTACATGCCAAAACATGTTTAAAAATGTTGGAACATCAGTTTATATGTCAAAACTTTGGTTACATATGCTTAAAATTGATTTAGGCGCAAAAAGGGCATTTTGGTCATTTCTAAAGAACATAAGACCGACTTATCATATAACTAACCAAACGACGTGACCATAAGGTATAACCTCAGAGGGTTATTCCCTATATAACTATGGTCACTAATATATGTTTGGTCGGATCCTAAGATCGACCAAACGGATCAGATTCGAAATTCAAAGCGGTGTTCAAGACCGCTCGACTTACGACCCTAACGAAGCACTAAACTTGAAGTGACGAGTTAGACATGTTAAAACATGTCTAACTAAGTTATAAAACTGATTTGGTATCAAAACTTGGTGTTTTGATACCCGAAAATAGTTTCATCATAAAATGCACATAATGCGCATCTTTGACTGAAACTTTGACTCGTCACTTCGACTAGTAAACATGGTAATCAGAAGGTGAAATCGCAAGGGATTATAACCTTCGTGATTACGATAACGTTGCAAAGTTCAATTGAACTTTGACTTGACCAATTAAGGTCAGAACTGGAAGTCAAACAGAAAGTCAAACTGTTTGACTTTTAGGTCATAACAAGCTAAAACAAATGAAATAGACTAAGATGAGAACTTACTTGTGTTGAGAAACACTAAAGAACTCAGTAGGATGTTTCCAAAAAGATGGAAACAACTCCAAGAGAAGGGAGAAGAAAAGTATGAATGAGCAAGGAATTTGTGGTGAAATGGCTTGCTATTTATAGTTGTTTGGGTGTAACAAGATTATTACAAGTGTCCCTAGAGGTGGCATGATCATGAGAGAGGTCTTAACACTTGTCATTTGCAGGAAACAAGCTGGAAATTCGAGATCTTGGGCTCCAAGCAAAAGAAAAACCATGGCTGCCATAATTTTGTTTGCTGGGCACTATATACGGACCGTATGGGGTCTTGGTATACGGTCCGTATGGGTGTGGCAAGGGCAGACTTTCCATAATTGGCAGGTTTGGCCCCTGGACTTATTTCGTCGCGTTTTGTCATTTCTAGCACCCGTTAACCTAATTTTTAGGCTCTATAAGTATGTTAAGGCATATGTAACTTGAATTATGCCCAAAAATATCATGGATGTCAGTTCGTTCGGTTGTACGGTTGCGTTTTTCGTTTAATTACGACAAACGCTATAACGAACACGAAATCGACCGAAATTGCGCAACGATTCATATTTTTGCATTCTTATCAATAAAATACAAGATTTTAATGATTAAAAAAATTTTTGGATGTGCGTACGTGGTCCGTATTAAAAAATATGAGAATCGGCAGACTTTCGCAGTTTGTCGCAAATAGTCCCTTAGCTTGAATTAGCATGTTTTTGCCATACCGAACCCTTCAAAACTTATTTCTAAGTCATGTAAAGGGTATTTAGGGTATGTTTAGCTTATGTCCTTGTTCTGGAGTGTACGTCGCGTTAAACTGATTATGTTTGCGTGACAGTTTACGATTTTTCATCTAGAAAAGGTTTGAGAGTTTGAAATTGTACAAGGAGTAAAACGTGCAAATGTCACATGTAATTATACAACCCTGGAAATGAAACACAAGATTTCATTGGATTTGAAACTGTTCAGGTTTGTGCAATGGTTGAAAAAGGCACAAATGTCACAGAGAGTATGTAGTGGAATGGAGAACACAAGAGGTGATCTCCTAAATGTGATGTAAACTGTTTTGGTATAGTAAAGTTGTGATGGTTCGTTCATTAACATTTATTTACCGAATTTGTTCTTTACTTTACCAAATCCAATCGAGTCAATCTCTAACTTGAACTTTCAACCTTGTATACTAACGTTACTCTATCTAAAAATCACATGGGAAGTAGGATTTCCATCGGAGTTCTCAAGTTCTTACAACTCGGAGAAGTTCTCAACTGAACCTGATCATATATATATATATATATATATAGGGTGGGGTTCCAGAGTGAACGTTAATGTATTTGTGAACAAATCCTGGCCATTGATTTACATCATCAAATCCTGGCCATTGATTTACACTTGTGTATTGATAATCAAGTGCTAAGATTAGTTCACTATCAAGGGGGTTGTTCACAAATGAACCTAACCATGTAGCGATTTTTTTTAAAGAAGATATTAAAAAAATTTGTGTGTTTTTCAGATATTTTTTTGTATTCACATTGGTTCTCGTGGTTCTCGCAACCACTCTTATTGCGAGAACCACGAGAACCAATGTGAATACAAAAAAATATCTAAAAACACACAAATTTTTTTTAATATTTTTTTTAAAAAATCGCTATATTTCATCCCTAACAAATTCGAGTAACAATTATCGATGCACATGTGCATATGTATCATTTATTTGACAAATTCTGTAATACATTGTAACGCCTCGCTTTTTGTAACTTTCCTTATGTTGAAAGTTTGTCTTGTATTCTATTTATGGAAACATGTATTCTCTTGTAATCGTATTTCATTTCCAATCATTGTAATCCGAGGTTCTGATTGTAATGAAACTTGATCATTTCATATGAATTATACTTTGATTATACGTACTTGTTCTACATTCAATTTATACACATGCTTGATATACATTCGTCTCGCACGCAAATTCGTACTTGTTTAACATAATATCAGTCATAATTACAGTAGAAACTCTATAAAATAATACACTTGGGACCACCAAAATTTATTAATTAAAAGAGTTATTAATTAATCGATAAATTAATAATTATTAATTTATGTATTAATTAATATTTTATTAATTTATAGTAGAATACTTAGTTTACAAACACCTTTCAAGCTTCCACTTAATTAGGGGTTCCAAATCCAGCAAAAATAAATGTATTAGATACAATGAATCTTGCAATTTCAGCATGGACTATGGATGTTCGTGCAAATACAATTGCGAACTGCTTTCGTCATTGTAAACTTCGATCAACAGATAACATGACTTTTGAGAACTCAGATGAAGGTGGTGAAAGCACTCAAGAACTCCAGAATTTGATCAAAAAGTTGGGTTATCGCAATGCAATGGATGTCGAAGATGTTCTGACTCACCCAGAAGAAAATGTAGTTGCACAGTTGTTGACTGATGAAGAAATTATTGAAAGCGTTATTGGAATTAATAAAGATGATATCGATGAAGAAGATGATGAAAGTTCTACAATGGAGCCCCCTTCGCGAAACGAAGCTATTAAAGCGGCAATCACATTGAACAATTTCTTGTTGAGCTATGAGAAAACAACACCAAAAGTTCTTACCATGCTAAGGAAAATTAGAGACGAGATTCAAGGGGAAATTGATTTCAACAAAAAACAAAAGACAATTGAGTCATTTTTCAAGAAACCTTCATAAATCATTCATGTAATATGCTATATATAAGGAATTATTAATTTATATTTTATATGGGGTCTAAAGAAATTATCAAAAATGTATTATCTTATAATTTTAGCGAATTATTAATTTAGCACCCTATCCCCAAGTCGGGACCGGCAAAAAATATTATCTTAGAGAGTTTATTAAATAATCGAGTATTAATTTATCGAGTTTCTACTGTACGTGTTTTTAATACTATTTATACGTGTAAATACTTAATCATACATCCGCGATACTCGATTTATGCTTCATATATACTTCCTACTCAATAATATGCCAAAACATGCTAGTTATAGCTTTAAACATATAAATTTCAAAGTCTAGGGGCTGAAGTTGTAAAAAACGAAAGTATGTTGGATTAACTAGGGCCGCGGCACGCGACAGCTTGCCTCACGCCCTCCGCGACCCGCGGACAGGTTCGATATGCAGCAGCCCATGCTTGGTCATGGGATTGGCCCTTTTTCTCAACCATATTCTCACCTAATCATCTTTAAAGCTCATTTAACACCAACCCTAACTCACCCACTATATAAACAACCTCCATAACCCTCAT
>JARYGA010014729.1:0-44919 GCA_030545235.1 Helianthus tuberosus | reverse complement strand
TTTTTCTTAGACAACATCCTCTATGATGATAATCAAGCGACCAGACAGACATGCAAAATACAGTAGACATGGTTCTAATAACACACAATTTTGAGATCCTTGATAACCCTTGAAATTTAAAACCAAAACTCTGTTATAAACCTTTTATGGTATTTAAAAAACAAAGTTCCATTCAACAATTTTAATAGTCATATAATGACAGATTTTTAAACCACCTCTATACAAGAAACCACATAGACACAGATGAAAATCACACACAACTCATGTATTAAACATACATTTTTTTCCAAATCCTTTTGAGCAAACAAACAACTCAAGAATCTTTCCTTTACACATATCATCATGTAAACAAACAATAAACTGTAAAACTAAGTCAACAACCAATGACAAACAAACACTAGACACACACACAACATCTAACACATAGACAAACAGAATCAACCAATAAACCAGCCAAGAAACAAAAAACACAAATAGACAAAAAACTAGATGTAAAATCCTAAGGCGAAGCTGTATCAGTTTCCAGATTCCAGGTTCATCACTTATAGTGCCTGGACAGGTCTTAATACAGGAGCCACAATCTAAGATACAAAATAGTCACATAATCAACAATAACAAATAATCAACAATGCCGGTCCTCACTACCCCGACTTCAACTAACCAACAACAACAAAAAATAAAAACAGTGACAAGACAGGAAAGATCTTACAGAGGGTGCGTATAATATCAACAGAGATCACAACTGTAGTTTTCAAGAACTACAAAAAACTAGCCAAGTCACAGCAAAATATCCCTGGTTGGTTTGCCCTAAAACCTTCAAGGGTATTAGAGACCAACACAGGTCTTCAATAAGCAATCGACAGAAGAACTCCTTCTTCAGCACCAAACTGATGTTACAAGACTTTGCAGGTCTTGCAGTATCCAAACACCAAATAGACTGCGTCACACAAAATCCAAACAGATCTTACAAGATCTATACCTGCAATCACTAAAAAAAAACAGACGAGAAGAAGAAAACAAACAACTGATCTGAATACAAGACAACAGCGGAAATTCAACACAATATACTATACCAGTCCCAAATACATGAAGAATTAATAAGGATCAACAATCTTGTACAACTGAAATTCAAGATCTGATACATTTCACCAATTAACACCAAACCCTAACACTTAGAAACGCAACTGAAACTGAACGATATACATGACAAAATCTGACCAAAAACAAACTGGAAGTCTCAACAAAAACTTATATCTCACACAACTAGATCTACATGATAAACCGAACCACTGATATAAGTATAATTTTATGGTGATCTATCATGGCATTATCTTTCTTTCACAACCTGACAATGTATTTAGAAAACTATAGATCATACCAAATTATTAGTTTCTGAACATCATTTGATCGCGTTCAACAACTTTGTAAGTATTAGACTAACGAAAGTATATTCAACTTTTAAAGAGAAAAAAACTAAATAACTGCAAAAGTTTGATATAAACCAAAACCACTATTCAAAGTTACCTTTAGCAATTAAAAACCACAAAATAACAGTTCACCAAACTCAAGTTCTACATGAAACTTTTATATTAGGTCTTGCGTTGTAATCAAAACAAAACCACAAGAGACCCAATTTCAACAACCAGTGTTATAAGAAAGGATAATATCAACTAGTTTATTCAAATAAAGAATGAGATCAATCCTGTCAATCAACACTTCGGAGAATTCTTTTTCTTGTAATTAACATGAAAAATAGCTTTGAACGTGAACAAAAAAAGATCCAAGATCAACCACGATAGATTGAACACAAAGAAACCACAGATCATAGATGTATACCAAACAAACAATCAGATGCAACCATGATTGACCGAAACGCATATACAACAGAGTTCGCAGAACAGTTGAAAGCACATAACTATATGAAAGAGTTTAGATGCAACACAAATCAAACGCAACACTTAGATTGGTGGTATATCTCTCCCCAATAAACTAGCCCAGTCAAGAATGCCTAATAGCAACAATAATCGTGAAAAATGTAATACAGAGTTAAAGAGAAGAGACTTACAGAGTACTCCAGCAGCCAAAAAATTTGGGAAAAAACTTACAATGGGTTCTTCAACAATAATTGTGAAGTAGCAACAAATTATCCCAACGATTAGAGATCCCATTACTGTCAATCAGTTAATACCCTTGGGTTTGAAAACCCTAACGAGCAGCTGGAAAAATCTCACAAAATCTGATCGTTCTGATGTTGAACAACACTCCATGATTCAAGAATGACCAGATCTAACCGATACCCTAAACTCATTGAGAACACTAAACCAATAGGAAAAACTGTTGCATTAAAACCCTAACTGAAGAAATCAACTAGTCGAACAATAACGCAAATGATCAACATCTGACGAATAGAGGCCAATCAAGAACTAAATTAGCAGCGGAAATCAAACCACAGATCAAAGCCCTAAAAAGGTTTAAAGATCGCAAACTGAACACGATTAATTGACCACGAAAATTAATTGATTATGAGCCTAGGGCTCTGATACCATGTCAAAATGGTATGATTGTTCCACACAACACAAATAAACAACACAAAAAACGATACAAAATACAAGAGAAGCGACAAAACGTGACGTAAAATTTTATTATTTGACCCAAACCAAAAAAAGACCCCAAACCGATACCCTTGATCTTACACAAAGTAAGATCTGATTAACACAAGTTTAGATCGACTGATTTAATCAATCAGATGATCTATGAATACAAAGAAAAAAAACAAAACAAGAACGAATACAACCTGATCTATACAGAATCAAGATCTCTCAGGCGAAATTAGTAATTAGACGATTAGATCTTCACAGTTGAGACTAACTACAAGATGAACAGAACACCATAGATAATATTGATGCTGATCGCCGATATATGTATGGAGAAGACAACAGGAACAATTTTGTAGAGAGAGAATACTGTGAAGTATCTCAAAACCCTAGCCTCATATCTTCACTTTTATATAACAGCTGCAAATCTTTAAAACTCTGCCCCTTCACCTTTTATTATTTATACCGACTTCAAAGAAACTTTCATTCTAGCCCCTTAAGAACTGTATCTGTTATAAAAACAACACTAGACCAAAATGTAAGTACATATGATTTGTGCACCATATGAATGATAATATAGGTTATTTTTAACAATACCCCTAACTTTTTGTGCTAGTTCCGCCACTGAGACCGTCCGTCCGTCCCCCATATCTTCCGGCCTTAGTAATGAAATATTGAAAATATAACATAGGCAGACAAAACACCTACCAATAGGCTTGTAAAATAATAAAAGCGTAAACTTTTGTTTTGCTCCCAGTGGTTTGATCACTTTAACGGTTTTGCCCCAAACCTTTCAAAATAGTCATTTTACTCCCTGATCTTTGAAGGCCTTCATGATTTTGCTCCCCGCCCCTAACTCCATCCAAATTGTTTATTAACTGAAAGGGTATTTTGGTAATTTCAAATATAAAAATGAGGGTATTTTAGTAAAACTATAAATAAAAGATTATATTATATATATAATAATAATACAGATTCATCTTCTCTCTCTCTTAACATACAGATTCATCTTCATTTCCATCGCTGCCATACATTCCAAACCCTACCACCACTAAGGCACTTCCCAGTCAATTATACAGCATTCCACCACTACGCCACACATTCCAAACCCTACCCCAATTCCATTTTCAAATGTGCAGCCGTACACCACAAACCCCCCTCTCGTATTCCCTACCGGCGACCGGAGAAGTTCCGGTCGGCCACCGGCCTTCTTGTTTCTCCGACACACCAACCCCGCACAACCATCCCTTCCCCTCACCTACTTTCCTCTGACGATACACCCCCAACTTCCCCTGCAACCCTATTTGCCCCGTCTTACACACACCACAGCGAGAGAGAGAGATGCCGGTGACGTCACCTGCTTTCCTCTGATGATACACCCCCAATTGCCGCTGATTTTCGATGATGATGATGATGTTGCCGTTGATTGTTAAGGACGATGATGATTTACTGATACTGTTGGTGTCGACGGCGAAGGAAGCCGCCGGTGGCAACCTCTCAACTGGATCTAGGGTTTCGAACCAAGGTTGTGGTGGTGGCTAGATCTGTGGAGTTTGCGATGGTGGTTGAGGACTGGTGGTGATGGCGGTGGCAGACTGGTGCTAATGGTGATGGCGGTTTGGTGGAAATGGCAGGTAGTGGTGGTAGTCGATTAGCAGCAGAGGGAAGGGATAGGTTGCAGGTGATGAATGGTGATGTACTGGTGGTTTTATTTTCTTCTTTGAATGAAGAATGGGTTTGATGATACATAACAGACAAAAATAGATTTATCAATAAACAAATTGATTTTAGGAATTAATAACAAATAATTTAATACTTACATTTATAAAATTACTGAAATGCCCTTTTACTTAACGAATACTTTGGATGGAGTTAGGAGCGGGGAGCAAAATCATGAAGGCCTTCAAAGATTAGGGAGTAAATGGCTATTTTGAAAGGTTTTGGACAAAACTATTAAAGTGACTAAACCACATGGAGCAAAACGGAAGTTTACTCTTAATAAAAAGGTACGGTGGACCATTGGGCGGGAATTGTTTTTTTTTTCTTTTTATGCTTGTTTATTTAATAAACAAATAAATATGAATAATTTTTTTTTCACTCAATTAAGGGAACGAATACGAATATATGTGTCATGATATTCGTTTATTTAGGTTTGTTTATTACTTTCATTTTTACTTGTTCATTTGTTCGTTTATATATACTCGTTTATGTTTAGTTAAATATTTATTTGATTATTGGTGTTTATTTTAAAATGTTGGATATTGTTGAATAATGTAATTATGAGGTTATGTACACTTTAGTTTGGATATAATGATTTAATTTTAACTTGTGCTTTAATTTGGATATTGTTGTTTAATTATTTTTAATTGGTGTTCGTTTGTTTATATTCATTTGTGTTCGTCTGGTTTCGTTTATGTTTTATTTCTGTTCATTTGTGACGTTTACCCGTTTACATAAAACCTAGTTCTCTTATTTTTAGATACTTTTGGAGGGACACATAAGCCAGGTTTGTACCAACAGGGTTCTATATTGAAGATGGTAATAGAAGCATATGTATGTATAAACAGCTGGCTCCCCCCTCTTCTTTTTTTGGCATACGAACATATTATGTAGCATTTTTTTTTCTTCATAAAACTATATTAGAAGAAACATATGAACCAGTACGTGTTATAAACCTATTTTGGTTAAGATCTTTATATAATGATCATGTGGGGGACACGGTGGTTCTAGGATGTTCGAGTGATGTCAATATCAAAATTAACATGACGCGGCTGGAAAAAAGGAAGTGGGGTTTTACATTAATATCACTATCAACTCTCATCGATCATTTATGCGTACCTACGTTGCAATCAAACTCCAAATCTATGTATATTTAATTGGTCGGATTCTATTCATACTTGATCTGATATGTTTATATAATTAAATTACTAGTTGCTAAATCCAATCATTTCGATACATTGATTCTCTGTTTGGATTGAATTATTTTGCATATATAGCTAGGGCTGTAAACGAACCGAACGAACACGAACAAGGCCTTGTTCGTGTTCGTTCATTAAGGAAATAAATGTGTTCACGAACGGTTCATGAACACTTACCGAACGAGATTTTATGTTCGTGTTCGTTCATTAAGGAAATGAGTGTTTTTGCGAACGGTTCACGAACACAAACGAACACAAATAAATTTGACGAACGCGACGAAGGATAAAGATAGATGGCCCAGAGAGTAGCACTCGAACTTGAATCCCTTATTGTGGAACGGAGGTCGGTCGTATTCGCCGATGTAAATAATGAGAAATGAAAGATAAATGATGCATAAACAAGGTGAAAGTGGGTTTCCTAATTTATTTGTTAGGGTAATAAAATAAATAAAAGTTTAATAATATAAAAAATACAAATAAAATATAAGAAAGTTCAAAGATCTTCAATTAAAACATAAATATACGAACATAAATAAACGCAAATCAACGAATGTTCACGAACACCTTATCGAACGTTCACGAACACAATCGAACGAACGAGACCTCTGTTCATGTCCGTTCATTTAACTAATCGAACGAAATTTCTTTTTCATGTTCGTTCATTTATTAAACGAACCAACATAAACGAACTTCCCGCCGAACGGTTCACGAACTGTTCGCTGAACGGTCAGTTCGTTTACAGCCCTATATATAGCTTCAAAAACAAAATCACAAAACCTAAAAAAGAGGCTTGGGGTTTTAGGCTATAGGAGGGTATGGACGTTCATTAGCTCAGAGCTTCTAGAGTACCAGCTAAGGAGCAAAGTACCATTAGCCTTAGGGGTGGAAAAATTGGTGGGTTGGACAGGTTTGGGTAATGGGTTAAAATGGGTATTGGTTAGGACGGGTTTAGGTTAAGATGGATTTATTAAGAAATGAGTTAGGATGAGTTTAGGTTAGGGCTGTTCAAAAAGCTCGCGGCTCGGAGCTCGCTCGGATTTAGCTCGTAAAAAGCTCGCTCGATATGGCTCGGTTTGAAAGTGAGCCGAGCCGGCTCGGTTTGAAAGTGAGCCGAGCCGGCTCGGCTCGGCTCGGTTAGAAAGTGAGTCTAGCTCAGCTCGGCTCGTGACGAGCCAAATTGGCTCGGTTTGGCTCGCTTGGTAGCTCGGCTCGGCTTAGCTCGAATTATTTTACTTATAATGTATTTTATTTTTATACACATATAATATATTACAAAAAAGTGATTATTATTTACATGTATTTAGCCTTGTAGTTTGACATCTATAACATATTTAAATGTTGATTGTCGTGCTAATGAACAAATATTGTATTTACTTGAAATATAAAACTTATTTTGCGTTGTTGAACGTGATTTTGGCTTGTAATGTATTATGTTGAACTTATTTTGAATATGTTCTTTTGAAGTATTAAATAATATTTTAGAATACTCAATTTTGAGAGCTATGCATTAATTTTTATTTTTAAAATCGAGCCAAACCAAGCCGAGCCAGCTCGGTTTAAAACCAAGCCGAGCCCGAGCTTAGATTTTTAGCTCGGTTTCAAATCCGAGCCGAGCTGAGCCAGCTCGGTTTATAATCGAGCCGAGCCCGAGCTTGCCCTAGCTCGTCTTGGCTCGGGGTCAAGATGGATTCGGGCATAAACAAATCAAAAAAATCAAAAAAAAAAAAATTAAAAAAAAAAAAAATAATAATAATAAAATTAAAAAAAATCATAAAATTAAAAAAATAAAAAAAATAAAAAAAAACTAAATATGTTCTTTAATTTTGAACTTGTAATAAGCAAATTCATGCATTCAATAGTTATATCACAACATATTCATCAATATTCAAACAGATCACGAAATATACCAACTAAACTAGTTCAACAAAAAAATTGTAGAGCGGCTTACACATTAGAGGTGCTGGAAACAATGTCGTTTGCGGACCTAACGGCCGATTCGATATCAAACGAACCGACGAAGCTGGTGGAGCCTGCATCGGAGCCTTTAGTGGCGGAATAAGAGTTCCAATCTGCTAACAGTGATGAAGATGGAGCCGATAATGATTTAGGTAGTGAATTGGGGGTATCATCACTGCTGCCGGAAAACCAATTTTGCATATTTACGGTCTAGATTGAAACCCTAGTTTTTTGTTTGAATTTGGGATCGGGAGTGTAGAGGCGGTGGTGGAATCTTTATATTACCACTCTCATCACCTGCGTTTTTTTTCTTTTGTTTATACTAGAAGTAGATGGTAATCGGTGGTGGCGACGACGGTGGTCGGAGTACAGGCGGCAACGACGGTGGTTAGAGTACGGCGACGACGTTGATCGGAGTACGGAGCGATGACTGGAAGTAAGTGACAGTTAGTTTAACACGTTTAGGTTAAGGGGATGAAGAGTTGGAGCGGGTAACTGGCGTGCACCACAGACCCATCCTGACTTGCCCTTATATTTTCCTTGACCCATCTTGACCTGTGGATGTTTCTCCATTGCTCCCATTTAACCCATTTAAACCCACTGCTGGTTTTCTTTTAGCCCATCCTAACCCAAAGACTTGTAAAAATTACCCAAATTAACCCAAATTAATTGTTTGAGTTACATTTTCCGGGTCTAGTTAGCCTCATTGCTGTAGGGGTCACCTGTGAATAGCCTCTAATAAGAGAATAAGTTGTTCGTTCTGAAAGGATATGGTCTCAAAGTCTGTGCCGACTTACACAATGCCGAGCATAGGTCGCGCGCGAGGAGCCATACATAAATGAGGTGTATCTGAACTTAAGCCATTTCCAGTATGATGGCGCAAGCCTACATCTGCTAGCAGGGCGTAGCACAGATTGTACGAACATTGAAGCATGTGGTCAATAGGTAAGTGACAGGCTGTGTCCAACAGTGCCTCACGATGGATGATCGTGCAGGAGACAAGAAATACACAAGGACATTGACGTGTCACCAATCACCATGCGCCAACCACTGCCCCATGATCTCCATTAAGACAATGATGATAGAACCGACAACAAGGACAACTGCCAAGCCATGTGGATCCACCCAGCGTGCGCCACCTTTTCTCTCACTGCAAACACTAACGATCATGTTTAGAGAGACAAACAGTATATTCCTTGGTGTCAGCGTTGGGGCCAAGGCCCATCAGCCCACCTCCTTCATCATTCTTTCGGCTATAAATAGAGTACTTGCTCTCCAAGTTTAATGATCGCTTTCTTGCTCTCTCACTAAATACACACACTTATTATCCTCAAAACAAGTTCTTATTCTCACGTCGGATGGTGGTTACAAGGAGAACCCCAAAATCCTCCTCCTTGTAACGACATTCATGATGTTGTGTTTGTTTTGCAGGATCTTGCAGAAAGCAAACGAGGAAGAAATAAGATTAACCTTTATTTGAACGAGACTAATCCACAAGTTAACAAGGACAACTGCCAGGACATATGGATCCACCCAACGTGCGCCACCTTTTCTTTCACATGCAAACACTAACGGTCATGTTTAGAGAGACAAACATGATATTCCTTGGTGTCAGAGTTGGGCCCAAGGCCCATCAACCCACTTCCTTCATCATTCTTTCGGTTATAAATAGAGGACTTGCTCTCCAAGTTAAAGGATCGTTCTCTTTCTCTCTCACTAAATACACACACTTATTATCCTCAAAACAAGTTTTTATTCTCACATCGGAGGGTAGTTACAAGGAGAACCCCCCAATCCTCCTCCTTGTAACGAGCTTCACAGTGTCGTGTTTGTTTTGCAGGATCTTGAAGAAAGCAAACGAGGAAGAAATAAGATTAACCTTTATTTGAACGAGACTAATCCACAAGTTAACCTACGGATTAACTTGGTGTTTCTTCATTAGCTCCCACCGATTTTTACAAACACTTTTCCATCTTCTTTTTGTTTTTACCTTTCCCTATAGTATGTCAGATCAAGGTATTCCTTTCTCTCCTCTCAGTTTCCATTCTCATTCGGGCCAGGCGGCGGAGAACGGGCACGTCCAAAGCCACCCAACTGACGAGTACCCTGAAGGAGAATATACTGAAGTGGGGGCCATGCATGCAAGTGGTACTCGTACCACCCACAACGTGACCCCAACGAGCCATGGTGTTGGACCATTAGCGCAACTGTTGTCATTACTTCCAGAGGGGGAATCCCGCCTCATGGTTTATTAAGAGCCAAGTAACGCTCAATGTCATTTATGCAAAAATGTGCGCGCAACACCGCCTACTCAAACACAACCGCATCAAACCCCCATGGCAGCACCAGTGCCAAGACAGCTAGATTACAATTCACTTCGCCAAGAGCACTCGCCATCGTACGTGGCATCGGAATGAACAGATAGGAGCCAACACCGAATGGTCGCCATCACCACGACGACAAAGCGTCCTCACCACGCGAGACACACGCGCAAACAAGGGGAGATATCGTGACAACTAGTATACCCATGTACACCGACGAACACCGGTGAGCAGCCGCTTAGGCCCGCGCAACATGAATAAAGAAAATTTTTTGTTTTAGGACTTTTAGTTCTCGTAGTTTATCTCTCAAAGTTCTATCTTTAGAATCTGCTAAACGGGATACACATATTGGTGAATCAGATCCAACGTACTATGAAGGCGACACCTCACCAGTATTCAGCCGCCTTCCAAGAAATCATGAAGCATACAAGCCACATGCACGCGCATCATACAACCCGTCGGCTGAGGATGATTATAGCCTGGTCTACAGGCCAGCAACAACAGCATAACAGTCAAAGTTCGTTTGTGAAATTGCTCTAGCATCATTGGAAGAGGCAAAGTTACCTCCAACTATCGGTAAGTTTAACGGGTTGTCAGACCCAAACGACCATATCAAGGTTTTTACAACTATTGGTGTTGTTGGCAGATGGACCCACCTGATGTGGTGCCCTCTCTTTGTTCAAACCCTTACAGGCGTGACACGCACTTGGTTCGATAGCCTCCTTACCGGCAAGCTGAAGTCGTGGCCTGATTTAGAGAAGAAGTTCCTTATTTTAGTCAACAACGACGTTATGGGGACGATACCATCGAGCTGATGAATATCTGGAGAAGAGAGAATGAAGGCCTTGAAGAATTCATTACTCGATTCAACAAGGAATGCTTAGAATTGGAAATGTCAGTGAAGACCTAATGTTCGCACATTCACACATGCGGTACGATGCGATAGTCTGATCCGAACTATAACTGGAAAGGATGGAATGCCCAAAGATTGGGATAAAGTGATGGTACCTGCCAAAATTTTCGTGCAAACAGAGAAAACACTAACCGGGGGGATGACTAGCCAGTACTCGAGTGAACACTACCCGAGCAGTCACGCGCACAATCAGAGTCGGCGCGGCAAGAAATAAAAGAACTCTGGCTTTAAGCAAAGCCAGTACAACAGTTATGATGAAAAGCCTCATCATGGTGATGATGCTCGTGCAACAAGCACCAGGATTGGATACAAGAAGACTGTTAAGAACGAAAACAGGGAAAAGCACTGGACTCCATTGACCAAGACACCTCTAGAGGTTTTTACAATGGATATTCATCAATTTAAACCATGTCTTCCATTGTGCAACAAAAAGGGCCAGGACCTTAATCTGTTTTGTGAGTATCACAAGGATTCTGGGCATCTCACGGATGATTGCATTAGCTTCCGCCAAGAGATAGAGAAAGCTTTGAAGAGCGGAAAGCTGACTCACTTGATCAAGAATATGCACAAAGAAACACGTCAAATCCAGCGCATAGATAAAGGGCCTAACAAGAATATATGTCAGCTGGATACTCGCATGGTCAACGACAGACCAAAGTGAAATGCGAAGAGTTATGGTTAACGCCTACAGAATGACTCGTGGTGCGAGCAACAGGTAGTTTTTTCGGTGGTACAAAGGGGACCGCGCGAAACACGATATGTCATTATCACAGGTGTTCTGGGTCACTATCGCACCGATTACATCTTTATCAACCCAAGGAGCACAGCTGACATCATCTACAAACAATGCTTTAACTAGTTCGATCCAGAAGACAAAGCACGTCTTTAACTAGTTAACTATCCTTTGTCAGAATTTTGCAACGAAATGGTTTCCCTCTGGGCCAGATTTCGTTCTCGATCACACTTACTAATGGGAAACACTCAAAAACAACAGACGTGAACTTCATGGTGATTCCAGCAAACTCGCGCCATGACGTTTGAATTGGGAGAGAGACCTAGGTCACCTCATCATGGTGACATCCACGTCACATTCAGCAATCGGTTTCCTGATAGAAACCGAAGTGGCGATCATTTATTCAAGAAAAGAGGTTATGGCGACCGATGAGGTGCAACCAGCGAAAATACGTATGAACACACCGCACACTGAACCCGAGAAATGTGTCTTAAATCGCAAATACCAAGAACAGACATTGACTTTTGGCCTAGCCATGACTGACAATATCCGAGAGTTCGTAAAATAGTTACTTTTAAAAAATACGGATATCTTCACATGGTCATCGGCAGATATCACAGGAGTCCCAAGGGACATCACATAACACTACTTAAACACTTTCCCATCGGTTGAGCCAGTGGTGCAAAGGAAACGCAGTCTCAGTTCCGAAAAGTCCAAGGCCATGAATGAAAAAGTTGCAGAATTGTAAATGCTGGTATTCTGCATGAAGTGCGCTATCAAACTTGGGTGGTTAACCTAGTCATGGTCGAAAATTCAAACAGGGGGTGGCGCATGTGTGTAGATTATAAAGATCTCAATAAGGCGTGTCCCAAAGATTGTTATTCTCTTCTAGAGATTGACAAAAAGATTGTTTATCTCACGCCATTCAGGTGGAAGTTTTCCTAGATTGCTATAAAGGATACCATTAGGTGCAGATGGCCTTGAAAGATGAAGATATGATAGCTTTCCGAACTAAGATGGGAATTTTCTTCTATACCAAAATGCCTTTCGGCTTGTGCAATGCATGCGCAACCAACCAAAGGCTGATGGATCGCATGTTCGGAGATGACATAGGAAAACACGTTGAGGTATACATTGATGACCTGGTCATCGTGAGTCGTGAAGAAGACCTGATATTGAAAGATATCGTGAAGACATTCAAAGTCAACCCTGTTAAAGTCCAAGTTGCGCAACGTAAACATGAAGCTCAATCCGAGCAAATGTTCTTTTGGGATAGAGGAAGGAAAATTTTTGGGCTTCATCGTCACTAAGGGCGGCTTCAAAGTCAACCTTGTTAATGTCCAAGTGATAGCACGCATGCCATCACCGAGTAATATCAATAAAATAAAGCGACTAGCCGGCAGGCTACCCACACTCAATCGTTTTCTGTCCAATCATGCTGCCAAATCGTTCCCCATCATTAGTACTCTATGTAACTACGTCAAGAAGAATGAGTTTCGTTGGACTGCTGAAGTAGAAAGCGCATTCAAAGAAATGAAGGAGTGTTTGATTCAACTTCCAACCCTCACTACCCCACGCGAGAAGGAACCACTGGTCCTATACCTGTCAGCTTCAGACAGAGCTGTAGACGCAGTGCTCTATGTTATCCGCATGCTGACAAATCCATAAACAAGGTATTCAATTATGGAAAAACTAGCCATGGTGCTGCTTCACTCGTCAAGATGTTTGCGCAGATACTTAGAGGGCACGTGTTCAATGTGCTCACCAACTACCATATTGGCAACTCTTTAAGAAAACCAGAGATTTCAGGGACGTTAGCCAGATGGGCGATTGAGTTGGGAGGCCATAACATCGTTTACAAGCCAAGACCAACGATTAAGGGTCAGATCTTGGCAAACTTTGCCATAGAGGTACCTGTAGACAAGATTAAAGAATGTGAAGCAATACAAATGCCCACGCCGACGCAAACAAAAGCAGTGTGGTCTCTCTACCTGACGGGGCATCAAATGATGATGATGCAGGTGCAGGTTTGCGACTAGTAAACCCTGACAAACATGAATTCACATACGCAATCCATCTCGATTTCAAAAGCACAAATAACGAAGCCGAATATGAAGAGTTTTTAGCTGGAGTTGCGCTTCGCAATCAAAATGGGAGAAAAAGAATTTAGAGGCGCACATTGATTCCCTGTTATTCGCAGGACAGATCAATGACTTAGATGATGCTCAGGGAGATATCATGGCATTATACCTCGAACAACCCAAAGAATTGATTCAGAGGTTTCACTCGTTCAAAATAGTACACATCAATAGAAGTGAGAACAAGCTAGCTAACGCACTCAGCAAGTTGGCTGCTACAAGTTTTCAACATTTGGCAAAGGACGTATGTATCAAGGAACCCTTTTGTTCCTTTGCGCCAAGTAAATGTGATCGAAATGGATTCACCATCATGGATGACCCCCATTATCTAGTATCTGTAAGCAAGAGTCCTTTTCGCTAACAAGGCGGAAATAAGAAAAGTCCAACATAAGTCACTCCATTACCAAATGGACGAAGGGATCTTGTATCTACGATCATACTTAGGGCCATTCTAGTGCTGTTTAGATCCTCAAGATGCAAATTATTTAATTCTATAGATTCACAAAGGAATTAAGGGGATAAATGTGATGAACGCAAGGTATTATTGGCCAGGCTGTGACACCTGTGTCACTACGACCATCAAACAAATACAAAACCAATGAAATCTTGTATTTCATTCTTGGGATTTGTATAAATATGTGTATCATTTGCACATATCAATTCTTGTTCGATTAAATCCTTAAATCGCTTTCTAGAAGGATTTACGCGAACTGACGCGTACATATAATCAGTTTAACGCGACAAACACTCCGGAAAAGTGACATAGGCTTAACATACCTTAAATAACCTTTACATAACTTAGAAATAAGTTTTGGATGGTTTGGTGTGTCGAAAACAAGTTTATTCGATCGCAGGGACTATTTGCGTCAAACTGCAAACTATGCCGATTTGTACAGTAACGAACATACCGGAAATTGATCATAAGCCAAACATACTCTAAATATCCTTTACATAGCTTAGAAATAGGCTTTAAGGGGTTCGGTATGCGAAAATATGCTTATTTGATCAACAGGGACTAAAAGCGTCAAAAAGTTCATAAGTTTGCATTTTCGCGCATATCTTACATTCTGAACATATCCGGACATCCAAAAATTTTTGTAGTCATTAAAATATTTTATTTTAGTGATTGGAATGCAAAAATACCATTCGTCGCGTAATTTGGAATCGTTTTCGCGTCCGTTCGAGTTTCCGTCTTAATTAACCGAACAACGCAACCGTACGACCAAAGGAACTGACATCCGAGATGTTTTCAAGCATCTTTCATGTTCCCTATACTTTAACTTCATTTTAGAGCCTTGAAATGGGGTTAACGGGACTTAAACGTGCCGAAAATCAAGTTTTAAGCATGTAGGGATCTGTTTCGCAAGAATTTGAAACTTAGAACTGAGCTCCCCCGCGCCACGCACCAGAACCAGGACACCCTGGCGTGCCATGTGACAGAGCCCAATTCCATCAAACCCGTTTTCAGCATCTGGCTTGATTTCCAGGGTTGATTATGCAAAATTCTCAATACCTGGAGCTGGTTATGGATCTCCATTGTATTTAAAAACCATGTGCACAAATGTAGGGCCAAGATTTCACCTTCATAACACTTGGAATGATCCAATTGATCCTAACTTCCTATAAATAGGAAGGGGTTCTCATTTGGTTCTTCACACTTGATTCAATTTCTCCTCTAAGTTAGGGTTTTCATACTTCATACCTGAGCAATTTGAATCAAATCTTCATTGCTTGGACCCTTTGTAAGCTTCTTTCATGTTTTTTATGTATTTCAAGCATGAAAGTCAAGCAGTGTTTGACTTTCTGCTTTGACCACGAGTTGGTCAACACAAATTTCGTTTGAACTTTGCAACGTGAGCGTAATCACGATGGTTTTAGTCTCTTATGACTATACCTACTGATTACCACGTCGGTTAGTCGAAGTGACGAGTCAAAGTTTCGGTCAAAATACGTGTTTATGCGTATTTTACATCAAAGCTATTTTCGGTATCAAAACACTTTGTTTTGATATCAAACCTGTTTTCTAACTTAGGTAAACATGTTTCAACATGTTTAGCTCGTCACTTTTAGTCTAGTGCCTGTTTAGGGTCGTAAGTCAAGCGTCTAAACCACCGCTTAGACTTTCGAACCCAACCCGTTTGGTCGATCGTTAGGATCCGACTAAGCACATGTAGTGACCATAGTTGTATAGGGAATAACCTTTCGAGGTTATACCTTATGGTCACTTAGTTTAATTAGTTGTATGATAGGTAGTTTATATGCCTTAGGAAAATGACCAAAATGCCCTTTTCATGCTTAATTTGTATTTAAGCATATGTAACTTAACTTTTGTTACTTAAGCTAATTATGCAACATATATAAACATGTTAGGGCATATAATACTTGTCATAGGGGTAGTTAGGCGTCTCGAACGCACATTCGCGCGAACGACGCGTTAAACCATATCACATGAGTTCCAATACTCATTTGGTTTACGAGACCTCGTTCGACCCGATCTCCCGATTTAGGTACCGATTGTTTAACTAGCGATCCGATTACTAGGTACCACTTGATTCCTTGATTTCCGAGCTTTCTTAGGACACTTAATCGAGGATACTTACAATCTCAAGTGAGTACATAGTCCCCTCTTTTACTGTTTTCAAATGTTTTGGGGTGATACATATGTGTCGATACGCTATTTTCATGATTTCGACTATATGATACACATGCATAGTACTATCTTTTGACGAATTGAACTATTATCCGTGGTTTAAATACTGATTTCCAAATTTTGTTACGACTATTTGTTTCTTCATATGTTTACTTATACATTCATTAACAATGATCAAGCCGATTGGTAGTATGATATAGCGCTATAGGACTAGACACCCCATTCCTGTTGTATGGAATGTCAGAAACCAAATTTTAACCAAATAGAATTTGCCTTTGTTGTATTTCTATAGTCCCCAAAGTGTAGTTTGATGCACTAAGGTTTGAGTGTATTGCTAAATAGCGATTTATGGTATATTTCGATATACTACCAACGTGATGCTGTTTTGCCAAAGCATAATTTGATATGCTATTGTTTACTAAAATATAATTTGATATATTACCAAATCATGATCTAGGTATATTTCGATATACTACCAACATGATACTATTTTACTAAGGTATAATTTGATATACTACCGACTTTGTTAATTTCAAAACTAAAGTATAGGTTGATATACTACCAAAGCATAGTCGATATGCTATTTTCAAACTAAAACATAGTTGATATGTTATTTACCGAACCAAAGTATACTTGTGATGTACTACCAAACCTATTGTTTCAAAACTAAAGTATATTTTGATATACTATCTGTTTAACTATTTCAAAACTAAGTATATTTGATATACTACTCATCCGCTTGTCTCAAAGCTAAAGTAAAATTTTTGTATATACTATAAATATTTTACTGAAACGACGCATTTTAGAAATAAAACTTTTTTAAGGATTCATGATTATTTTTGAAAACATAAAACCTTTTCTTGTGTTATCCAAAGCCATGAATCTAATACACAAATCCTATGTTACTCATAGGCATTTTTATGCTGACGTACGTATTTTCACATATGTGTCAGGTGCTGCTATATGACGATTATTGATGCATGCTACACATAGGACGGACTCGGCCTTAGCGACTTTAAAACCTGAGAGACAAATATTTGTATTTATCTGATTTGTAATAAAACAATGAGTTCAATAAATCAATAAAACGAAACTATTTAATCCATGGTTGTGAAATAATGATTCTGTTACGACACTCCCCGACGTTTCTGCCATGATTTGTTGTTTTACGTGGTCGAGGTGTGACAGAAAAGTTGGTATTAGAGCCAATGGTTATAGGGAATTAGGTTATTAGTAATGCTTTGACCTAGACTATAACCCTCCTAGGACCCTAACACAAGTTACCTTGTGTTTAGTCTTAAAACAATAACGTCTCATATCTTGGGGTGACAACCAAAACAAGAACACCAATCACGAATCCGTTTTTGAAAACCAATCATCTTTTCTTGGGTGATTTATTATAAGGTTTTGAACCTCCAAAGTTTTCAAAATATCATCAAAGTTTGGGTCTAAATAATGTGAACACATGCAATCTGGAAATGTGGATGCCTGTACCTCGATTTTTCTTTCTAAGGCTAGAGTGTTCGTACAAATCCACATAATCGGACCAGTCACTCTTACCTGGGAACTCTTGGGGTGAGTGTCCACTTATAGGCTAAAGCATGTCTTCGCGATACATTAGTATGACCCATTTACTTTGATTAGTCTCAGTGTCATTTATTGTTTTAGGTAACGAACAAATGATCACAATCTTTATGCTTTGTCAATATTCCTTTAAGCATTCAATTCTTACTATCCGATATCATCTCACTCGTTTCTTTTCATGTTTCTTTGCTCTTTTAGAATATGCCTCCTCGACGTGATGCACAACCTCAAAATTACGCCAAACTCGCCGCTATTATCACTCAGCAAATCGCTGCTGTACTCCCAAACCTGATAACCCAAGTAAACCAAGCAAACAACAATAACAACAATGCTCCGTGCAACTATAAGACATTCAACTCAGCTAAGCCACTCACATTTACTGGGTCTAAAGGGGCCACTGGGCCCCTACAATGGTTTGAGAGTCTCGAAAGCACGTTTCATCATGTACAATGTCCAAATGAGCGAAAGGTCAAATTTGCATCGAGCGTATTCCAGAAAAGAGCACTTACATGGTGGAATGGTGTAATCAGGGATAGGGGTGCCGATGTGGCAATGGCACAAACTTGGGAAGAGCTTCGAGCTCTAATGATGAAGGAGTTCTGTCCTCGTCATGAGCTCAGGGCGTTGGAAAGGGAAGTTGACGATCTAAAGCAAGACAGCGGTGAACATCGAGCCTACACTGACCGTTATGAGGAATTGAGCCTGTTATGTCCTACCATGGTTATGCCTTTGGATAAGGCGATCGAAAAGTACATTGATGGTCTCCCTGACCTAGTTCAGGATATCGTTACTGGTAGCAACCCTACTACTGTCAGACAAGCCATTGAACTATCTGCTACCCTGACTGAATCCCAGATCAGGAAAGGTAAGCTTTTCCGAAAGGGCGACCGGAAACCATCTGACCAGTCTACACCCGAGAAACCAAAGGAAAATCAGACTGAGTCCTCTAAAAAGTCAAAGAAGCGTAAGGCTTCACAAAACTTCGCTGTAGTTGCTCAGAACAATCAGGTTGCACCAAACCAGCCAGCACAACCTCGTACAAGGAAAAAACTATGTTGGTACTGCACCTTTGTGCAACAAATGCAACCGTCATCATCTGGAGCAAACACAGTGTCATAAATGTACCCACTATGGGTGATTGGGACATCTGGTCAATACCTGCCGTTATGCTAACCAAAACCAAGCGGCTGCAAATCCTGCTGCTGCTCAAGCACAGTTTCCACCTGGGTCGTGCTATAACTGTGGTGATCTTACTCACTACCGAAACAATTGCCCAAGACTTGTTAACGTAAATCCAGCGCGTGGACGAGTATTTAACATACACGAGGCAAACGCAAACGACAATGCAGCAATGAACAATTCGAATTTTGTATTTCCTTGGTTGTTATCTTTTGATGTTTGAAATAATTCAGCTGTTATATAAATAAAATTTGTTGTTTCAATTTTATTTTACGAAACTAATACGATTGTGTGTATGTCTGACATACCTCTACGATGCCGACACCAAGGAACTATGTTCCTTACAAAACAAACTACTCGTGTGATTCTTTCATTTGATGGTCACTTGAGACCTCCCTGAAAATCCTAAGTACTCATTTCTTTTAAGAAACAAAGTACAAGGCACAAGTTACAAATTCTTAAACAGATACTTGAAGTACCATTTCAAATCCCTGATTTGATAACTAAATGTACTATCGTGAGTCCTTAATTGGATTCCTTATGTGTTCTAGTACGAATATTGCAATACGACAAAGACAAAAATCAAATCCTTATAAGGTCTTCCTATCTTCATAGTTAGATTCTTGGGGATACTTAAAGTACCAATTAAAGTCCGTGATTGGATTTCTGGTGTACTTTAAATGCATTAATTCAAATTAACGAACGAGCTAATAACTAAATTAACGAATACACGATTATGTGATTATGTGTTTATGTGTAATTCTAAAGCTCGCTGTATAAGTCCTGGTAGAATCTTCCGTATTTTCATATGTTAGATTCTCAGAGGGATACTCAAAGTACTATCTTAATTTCCTCAAGGGGCTTTTCTATGCATATAGTAAGAACCTTGGATTCCAAAGTGCTATTTCAAAACGATTATTTGATTCAAAGTTAAAAAGATCCCTTAGTGGTCTATTTAAAGAGATCGTATGACGGTCTAGTTAAGAAGATCATGTGTTGATCTAGTTAAAAAGATCGTTCGTTGATCTAGTTAAAAATATCCTTTGGTGGTCTAGTCAAGTCATTTCATGTTTGTTCGATTGATTTTACCCTACGCATTATGAAATGAACTGTGCGGACTGTGCAAGGAATTACGTAATTATGGATGCATACATAATTATGGAATTCAGTGCATAGAAACCACAACAAGTTTTGTCATGTGTTAAGACCTATGGTGATAAGAATAACGAGACGGGAACAATGTAAAAAAGGCATGGTGGATACGCCGCTGGTACTTCCTATATATAAGTGTTCCTTATTACATTGTGAACGTAGCGTTGTTTAAGTTACTAGAAGTCCTGGACCTTGACCAATGTTATTTTATCTTACACTCTCCAACTCCGATTTCGCACATAAGTTTCCTATAATAGTCTTCATAGGAAAGATTCTCTTATCCGTTGTTCGAAACTCCATATTTTTGTTACAACAACGTCATCATTTTGACAATTAAAAAATTCGCTAAAAATACAAATGTGGCCCAGAGTTTTACTTAGGGTACGAAGGATTCATTCGAAAGCGAAACAATCACAGTTGTCTTCACAGGTTTCCTCTAAAAATTAAATTTCGGGACGAAATTTCCTAAAGTAGGGGAGACTGTGACACCTGTGTCAGTACGACCATTAAACAAATACAAAACCAATGAAATCTTGTATTTCATTCTTGGTATTTGTATAAATATGTTTATCATTTGCACATATCAATTCTTGTTCGATTTCGAGACTTAAATCGCTTTCTAAAAGGATTTACGCGAACTGACGCGTAAATATAATCAGTTTAATGAGACAAACACTCTGGAAAAGTGACATAGGCTTAACATACCTTAAATAACCTTTACATAACTTAGAATAAGTTTTGGATGGTTTGGTGTGTCGAAAACAAGTTTATTCGATCGCAGGGACTATTTGCGTCAAACTGCGAAACTATGCCAATTTGTACAGTAACGAACATACCAAAACTTGATCATAAGCTAAACCTACTCTAAATATCCTTTACATAGCTTAGAAATAGGCTTTGAGGGGTTCGGTATGCGAAAATATGCTTATTTGATCAATAGGGACTAAAAGCGTCAAAAAGTGCATAAGTTTGCATTTTCGCGCATATCTTACATTCTGAACATATCCGGACATCCAAAAATTTTTGTAGTCATTAAAATATTTTATTTTAGTGATTGGAATGCAAAAATACCATTCGTCGCGTAATTTGGAATCGTTTTCGCGTCCGTTCGAGTTTCCGTCGTAATTAACCGAACAACGCAACCGTACGACTAAACGAACTGACATACGAGATGTTTTCAAGCATATTTCATGTTCCCTATACTTTTAATTCATTTTAGAGCCTTGAAATGGGGTTAACGGGGCTTAAACGTGCCGAAAATCAAGTTTTAAGCGTGTAAGGACCTGTTTCGCCAGAATTTGAAACTTAGAACTGAGCTCCCCCGCGCCACGCACCAGAACCAAAACACGCTGGCGCTCCACGTAACAGAGCCCATTTCTAGCAAACCTGTTTTTCAGCTTCTGGCTTGATTTCCAGGCTTGATTTCCAGCTTCTGGAATGAGATCTATTTTATTCAGGATTTTCATTATAATTATCCTAAATTTAATTAAAATATAACTATGGCACAAAAGGCCAAGTCACAGGGACAACTTTATATTATAAACCTTGATTTTGTAGAATTAAGGTATTTAGGCTTGAACGTGTTCATGCCTTTTCTTGACAGGGAGTTGTAGGCTACGACTGTCTTTTGTCTTATATGACAATGAGTATAGCCCGTAGGCAGTATATCCCTAGTTATAATTTAATAATAGCTCAACAGCCTAGTCACATGGACAGATTTAATTTATAAACCAGGATGTTACAAAATCGAGGTATTAAGGCTTGAATCAAAGTTCATTGCCCTTTTTAACAGGGGGTTGTAGACCACTACTGTCTTTAGTCTCAAAGGACGTTAATTATAGCCCGTAGGCATTTCCCTTCTAAGGGATGTTTATGGTATGATCATCTTATAGGATGATATAAGCCATGATTTCTAAATCACCAGGCTAGATAAGAAAATTGGAAAAATCCAACATAAGAATGACTGTTGTGATTTTCTCGAATCACATTTGTCGAGAGTGCTAACACGTTCTTAGGTGTTAACAAGGATTTGGATCCCTTGAATAGGTTCTACCATCTCGGCCTTGTAATATAGGCTAGGTTTACCTTTAAGATTCTTTTTAATAATTAACGCAGAACAAATTTTAAATCGAGATGTTAATAAGGATCTGAACCTAAATCGAGGAACTGCCATCTTGGCCGGGTCTTAATAATGACACGAGGCTAGGTCTTGTCCTTTTTTAGATTTTGCCATTTTATTATAATGGTAGATCATATATAAGGAATGTTATTTTCCATTTATTTCATATTTCATGTTTAGAATGAAAACTTAAATTTAATCAATCCACTATATAAAAAAAATAAAAGTACAGAGTTGCCCTAAGCGGGACTTGAAAGGAATAATTTTGTCCTTGCAGGGACTGAAAAATAAATATGTCCTTAGAAGGACTATTAAGGAAACAATCTTCAGCAAAAAGGAGTTTCTTCTTTATTCTATTTCTGAATGTTTTCTCCTTGGATGCTCGTTTCATTCTAGCCGCGGTACGAAGCTCAGCATTTCAAGGCTCCGGGTGTGGAGAACTCCTATTACGGCTTCTTCGCTTGGCGACATATCCAATATATAAAAAAAAACTTTGGAAGCAAAAATTTCCAGATTAGGATTGAGATTATTCCTATGTTAAGTCTAGAGTCAGAAGGTCAAGGAATGTGCTAATGTGTCATTGAGATTAAACACCAAAAAGGCTAGTGTTTAATTCACTCAATGTTGGCTCTGATACCAACCTGTCACACCCCAATTTTTCCACGTGTCACCGGTGGGCCCGGTGGGGAGTATAGTGACGTAGTTGATATCATCATAGTCAAACAACACAATATTTAAATGCACAGCGGAAGCAAAAGATAAATATATTACAAACCGATATAAAGTAATATCAAGTATTACAAATGGAATGTAAAGGATCCACAGGCGGATAAAAAAAAATGAAACATTTGTTCAACAGACTTTAGGCATCTAAGCTTGCGAGACTCTTTATTGATGCTAGGAGTAGCCAGCCTATTCCGATTAGTACCTGCACTTAACCTTTTTGGAAAATACGTCAGTTTACACTGGTAAATACAATTTAACTGACTCATTTTGAAAAGTTTAATAAAATTGATTTGGATGCGCGTGGCACAAAACTCTTTATAACTTGGGGTAATTATTTGAATATAATACTTGTAAACGAATTACATGTTACTTATGCGTTCAGTAGCCCGATCCGTAGACAGGGTTAAAGATTAATAGACACACCACATTATTTGGTTCGGCACTGACGAGTGTACGCCTACACTCCGTGCTTTGGTCGTGGCCATGTCATAAGATGATGCCAAGGATATCCGGGACATGGTCATTAACCCCCCAAAGGCTTTAAGCAAACAAAACATTTCAAAACGTAGCATATCAAGGATTTAACCACTATTCGATTAAAGATTCAATGCCGGACCAAGCGGTATTTTATATACCGTACCCCAAGCCCGTATAGGGAAAATAAGTTAAAAGTATTTACCTGAGCTAAATATAAATTCAATCCCAGCCGTATACCACCAAGCAAGTACATATAGCTTTTACTGGGCTCCTAAATCTGGAACGAAGGTTTTTAATAACCTATTAGATTTCTAACGGGTCTTTATTTAAGTCTAAGCTTAGACCGGTTAGTTTTAAAGGAAGATACGGTTCAAACGCACGATTAAGCGAAGACCAGAATGGAATGTGATTTAGTCCCGACAAGTTTGAAGACTTGTATAATATGGGTAAACTAAATACATTCTGGATTTTGAAACAAAAATGATAAGGTTTGACCCGCTTCGGTCAATTTATGCAAACTAGTCACATAGACCGAACTGAACGCGAAAAGGGCGTAATGGGTAACCATAATAGTCATATGCAAGTTCCCTGAGTTAATATGCCTTAAACATGTTGTGATATCAGTAAGGTATCTTCTATTATGCCCAAAACGGATTTAAACTCAAATTATGCCTCATAAGGGCATTTTGGTCATTTAAAAGATTATAAAAGAGTTTAATTAGTAACCTGAGTTACAGGTCTGATTTATACAGTAACTATACTTAATTTAACATGTGATAACAGTAGGGTATGACCTATATGTGAAATTTATCATTTAAAACCAAACTATGCACCTTAGGGGTACTTTGGTAATTTCACTTAGGCTAAAAAAAGTCAAAACTGGAAACCTGAGTTTAAAAACTTTTACTTACTGTTAATATATAAAAATATACTAAAAATATCAGTAGGTATTAACCTTATATGTTCAATATGGTTATAGTACATACTATGCGTTAAAAACGCTTAAAAGGCGATTTGGAGCCATTTCTGGGTTTTCAACGGAAAGCTGATATTTTTATAATTCCAGAAGGCTCAAAATATTTTATTTATCAAATAAGATCAGTAAAAAAAGGTTTGAGGTCAAAAGGATTTGTAAAACTCATTTTATGGCTTAAAAGGGCAAAACCGTCATAAACCGAATCAACTTAGAGACCTATGTTATGCTCAGCCAAAAATTAAATAAAAATCTCCAAAAATCCCAAAATATTATATTATATCAGTGGGTAAAAAGTTTGATATCAAAAAGTGGTTTTAGATAGGCTATACGCTAATTACGCCGTTTAAATAACATAAAGCTTTCAATTTTACGCTAATGAGCATAACTCTTAATCTAGACCTCAAACTGATGTCAAATTTTAGGTGCAAGTTTATAAATCAGTAACTAAGGTTTCTACTCTTTTACTTTTTCAAAAATCACGTTTTAAGGTCAAAAGGGCATAATAGTCAACATTTAAGCATTTAACGGAATCATGCATATGAATCGAATAACTAATGAACCAAGTTGTATAATCACAAAGGGTTATACTTATAGGTAACTTGGTCCTAATAAAGCTCTAAGGCATTTCTAAACTATGCTTAAACGGGTCAGAACTGAAAGTCAAAGCAAAAGTCAATTTATGCGACTTTCGGTTCCGATCCGGGTCTTAAACTAAAAATTGTCGAGTTGAACATGTTGGGACATGTTCTTACATTAATTACCAAGTTATATTAATGATCAAACAGGTTGCAACTATCCTACATTGCTAATTATGCTTTAATTTGAAAATAAACATTCTGTTGACTTTTTAAAGTAAGCTTTGACTCGACAATTAACATAGTTAAAGTGGAAATCTAAAAGTACCCTTTTAAGGGTTTATTACCCACATAATTACCTACTCATAGGTACTTTTAATTCGTGATTAGACTGAGCACATTTTAATTAATCACGAAGTCAAATCTTAATTACGACGGTTTGACTTTTAGCTAATTAACTAAGCTTAAACGAATTTAGAAAGGTTAAGTATACTTACAAGAGTCCTAATTATGATTAGTGATCACTAGGAAGATGGCTTGCTGACCAGAGAGCTCCAGAAAATAAGTTGCAAATGAAAGAGCTAAGTTGCTACACTTCAAGTCCCTTATATACTAACTTTGATCTTCTAGGATGATGCCAACTAACTCTAGTGATGTTATAAGATCATCCTAGGTGGCCTAGGAAGCTAAAAACCAGATATAGGAGCCCCTTGAATCGAAAAACCAGCTTTTAAGTCGGTGTAACCGTTTTAACAGGCAGCTGTCATTAAAATCGCCCAGCTGCATGGCTTACGCACCTCAACGTTCTGGATGTTGAGGTCCGTAAGCATGCTTGCGCACCTCAACGTTCTGGGTGTTGAGGTCCGTAAGCTAGTCATCAGGTTTCTCATTTTTTCACTCTTGGTCCCTGGTCTTTCCAAACGTCGTTTTCACATTATTTCTTGCATTTTAAGCCCTCTAAATTGATTTATAAGGGTTCTAAGACTTTATACAAACTTTGTTAAGTCCTTGGTTAACTTTGTAATCACCCGAAAAGCCATAATTTCCAACGTTGACGCTTTTAACCCCTCGTATACGAATTTGATCATAACTTTCTCATACGATAACGAAACTTTATGAAATTTTTGTCATGTATTCTAGTGAGCATATTTAATCGTTACAAAGCTTCGGGTTTGCTAAAAGGTCACTCCGAGGTATACTTTAAACATGTTGACACATTTAACCCCTGTAGTTTGTAATCTCTCACTTTTTTTATATTTAGCTTCTTATGATCCATGATTCATTCGTGTGAATGTCTAAACATCTTGTAGGGTTATTGTAAGGCATATTTATCCATTGTTGACATTTTGAACCCTTATATTCACATAGTTTCTTTATTTGTCAACTTTAGTCCCTCTAGAGTATTCTTTCACACGTTCAAGCTTATGACACGTTTCAATACATTATAGGACGTGAATTTTCGAGGTGTTACATCCTCACCCCCTTAAAAGAAATCTCAACCTCGAGATTTGTTAAAACGCTGGAAGTACTTTTTGTCGCATAATGGACCTAACTCCTATAACATATCTGGAGTCTTTCCAAACTCCCACAGTTGACCTCTATAATAGGCACATGTATCCCTTTGGAGCTTCTTCACCTATCGATCCTTAATCGACATAGGTTTCTCATTATATCATAAATCTGCATATCATTATGTGATAGTGCTTCTTGACTTATTGGCGAAACACATCCTTAAATCATTAGTGTGAAATGTATTGCGAGCTCCATCCAACTCCTTAAAATTTTTAGCTTTAAGCTATCTGATCTTGATACATTCAATTTCCTTCGAATGATTTTCTATATTCAGAGCTTAACTAGTCTGATAATTAACAAATTGGCACACCCTTCTAGGGTGATATCTTTTGTTGAACCTTATTCTTTAACAAGAACTTAGGAGGGTTGCTACTCATAAATCCTTGATTTCCTGCCGTATACTGGCAACTTACAATCGATTATGGATTTGTATGATCTTATTTGTTGTTTCCTAGGCATCTTTCGAATCCTGATAATTGGACTCACCAATTCTCTATCTAACAATAGATGTTTAACATTCCATCTATACAAGGTCTCCAAAGGAGCAGCCTTAATACTTACATATCAATTATTATAGAAAAGCTTATCTTAAGGTGGGATGGTTATTCCAACCACTGCTTAAAACTAATTTTAAGGAATAGCTAATCCTTCCCGCTAGTCGAACAAATCGACGATCCTGGGCAGCTGATGGAAATTCTTAATTGTTGCCTAATTAGGGTTGCGGTAAACGATGCATAAGCAAAATGAACCGTCTTTCTTATTTAACTCTCGAAATATCGAGTTAGACTATATGAATCTCTTATCTTAAAGTTTACTTAATCAAGGTTTTGATTATCCCATAATCAATCATGGAGTTCTACAACACTCCAACCCAAAGTGGGATGTTAATCTTAACTCTACTTGCCTCTCAGGGGTAAACAGGGTAATCTTAGGAGAAGATAATTAAGATACAAGGAGGTTACAGAGATTTCCAAATCTCGGGCTTCAGTTCATCAATCATATTCTGTATCAGATAAGTGACACATTTATGTTACGAGTCCATGAATTCCTTAATCGGGAACATTTACTTGGACCATTCCATTTTGGATATCTTCTTTGAATACCAATAGTTGACCTTAGCACCATATGACCATTGAGATATCCTTGTGGTCCCGTGCATTAAACCTCCATACTGATCAGGCATGGAAGCAATCTATGGAACTTTTTAAGCTATACCAATCCTCATATGACGCTTTTATCATACCGTTTGGTATTCGAAATCGTTAGAGATCCAAGAGATATCATTTCTAAGTGTTGACGCGTTACACCCAGAAGGAGGATACTTCTAAAATTCTACGACTGAAGGTTTCTGACAGGAGCAGAAGAAATGGTTCTTATGATTCGCCTGTGAGTCTTACCTTACACTTAATGTATGGGGTTCTTATGGAAATATTTCTAAAAGGGTTGCTAAGCTTATGGTCTTATGAGAGACTTAGCAGCACCTGAACCCAATCATAACTTTTAGCAATAAATCACAATAAGGGATTTATCCAGTGTCATTATCAATGTGAACTGCCTCTAATCATTTATCAGGAGGGTTAAACACCTCCATTCTTAATCCTTTTTAAGTCTAGCTGCAAAATCTTTGACCACATTTAGGGCAGTCTTAGCTTTGACTGGTTGTTTGTTAATCTATACAACCTGAGTAGCTGAGGTAGATTCATAATGGATTTTTAGTAGGCAGGCTTTGAAACCTTAATGTGCCATCTTATTGCCGATGCTAACCACCATTAATTATTTGCAATAAGCTTAGATTTTGGGTAAACTGAATAAGGCATTATCTCAGCCCATGAATTAAAATTTGCGACATACTGTCGACAGTTTAGAACTTTTATGGTGAGAGTCAGAAAATTCTTATTCCATCTTTTTCCATTTCGTGAAGCGGATAAAGGGGTTTTTCTAAAGGTCCTTAAACTTGGTCCATCTCATATTGCATAAGAGGATCTTTCTTGTGGACTTCATTAATGTCCTCACCAATTAAGGGTATTGCCCTCGAACGACTGTGATGCATACCTCACCATGTCCTTTCTAGCATAACCCCTGCTACACCTAATGGATTCCACTTCATCCAACAATTTCCTGCAATTGATGGCCCCTTTTTACTATTGAAGTCTCTTAACTTCTAAGAGGCGAAGTACTTGTAAGTACATCTTAAAAGAAATGGGCTCCTTGCCATATATGATTTTGTTTGGTTTATTCTTCGCATTTGAAGTATGAATAAAGCTCTTCTCATGAGCAGTGTCATGTGTTTTAGAGCGAGTAGCGTTTGGCTCTTCATGGCTTTTCTCATAGCCTTTCTCAGCAGTGATAATTACAGTTTTTGGAGATGTACTCCGTTAACATTGAGGTTCACACTTGATGCACTATTAACATTTGTCGCATCTCTAGCATCGCGACTGTTGTTTGTCTCTTCTGAGTTTTCCATACTCAAATCTTTTGGTATTAAATACCAGTTTAACAATTAATTGAGTGCATTTCACAGCTAGTCATCATCCTGACGACTTATCATACATCAACCATGGTATTATTAAACCATATGAACATTCCTAAGGAGTGTTATTTGATTGTACATCAATCATATTCAGCCTAATTCACAAAAAGGATCATTAATGGCCTTTAGGGTTTTGACCGAGTCCGTTACCCTTTTGACAGGGGATCAACATGTCCCAACTGTCTTTGGTATGTAGATGATTTCAGACAGCTCGAAGGCTCGCCATAGTGGCTTCCTAAAACACAAAACATTTTGTCCGTCAAGAAGGACATAACTAATCATATGGCACGAAGGCCTTGTCGTAGAGGACGTTATAAGGTATGGCAACCAACTCCTGTTGCGGAGGACATTAGTTTATAAGCTGCGATCTTATTAGATTTGGGGTTTTAAGATTTAAACCAAGTTTTCACCGTTGAACAGGGAGTCATGGACTACAACTGTCATTGTTTTGAAAAACGATTCATTTCGGCACATAGGTAAATCATAGGATATCATTAGCGGATGCTTACATATATACATGTATGTGTATATATATAATCATCGTCATTGAGTATATCAGTCATGATCTTATCGATCTTATAGACTATAAGGCTTAGGCATTACCCATTACCTCCGACGATGTACCATAACGGTTATATTTAATAATGTCTCTAACGGACAATATAATATAAATCCCGTAGGCGATATAAACCCTACCGGTGATTCAGGATAACGCTACGAAGGGTAATACAATAAACACACTTATATATAGGAAGTACCTGCGGCGTATCCACCATGCGTTTATTGTATTACTTTAGTTTCGTTATCTAAATCACCGTCAAGATACATATAATCATAACCATTGAGTCGGAAAGTACTTCTTGAGATCCTACTACGAAGATAGGAAGACTTAAGATCGTACTGCAAATATCCTATAAGATAGTATGATCATCGTACCAGACGATTTTAGTTACGATTGCTCTGATCATATAGACTGTTAGGGTTGGGTATACACCACTTTGAACAGGGGATCTTAAAGACCACCACTAACTTTGTCTCATTTCTGATAGAATAGAGTATAACCCGTAGGTATTTCATCGCTAAGGGATGCTAATTAATATGATCATCATTTTAGACGATATTAGTCACGATTGCGTTGGTCATATAGACTATTATGTTTGGACATAGTCCATCATTTTTAGACAGGGAGTCAAAGACCACCACTGTCGTTGTCTTATCGGACAATCAGTTTAGCCTGTTAAGTTCAGTCTTGCATTATTATTCTGACCAATTGGATGATTGTGAGCTTCAGATGGATCAGCCATGGTAAAGCTTTGAAGGCTACAAACCATGTTGTAATAATTTGCTGATTTGTCGAATTTGATGATTAAATAGCCATGGTGTAATCAACCATATAGGTGAATAGATAGTATTAAATTTATTTGATTATGTTTTGCCTAGGTTTTTTTTTATAAACCATCTTTGGCGTTTGAACGGGATATAATCCTTCAAATTTACTAGACAGGGGACATAAGTCACGACTGTCAATGTCATACTGACATCTTATATAGCACAATGGCTTATTCCAAAGGACTTTTCGATGGCACAGATGCCTTGTCACTAGGGAAATTTTAAAACATAATCAATGATTCCTTTGGATCAGAAAATTTCACAATTCATTGCCTTGACAAGAAGTTATGAAATAAAACTATCTTTTTCATGTATACATCTTTGCCCGTAGGTATACATCCCAGATGGATGTTTAGATGTGTACATCATGTTCGACGTTTATTAGCCATGATTCCTATTGATCATTTAGGCTAAATAAGGGGTTTGGAAGTTCCTAATATAAAGATGACAAGCGTGATTTTATCGCATCACTGTTGTCGGGAGTGTTAACACGTTTTCAAGTGTTAATAAGGATCTGAATCTCTTTTAAATAGGTTTTACCATTTTAGCTAGGTCTTCAATGACATTCAAGCTAGGTCAAACCTTTTAAGATTCTCTTTTAATATTTATACTGGCAGGAAAGGAATGATATCTATTTTATTCAGGATTTTCATTATAATTATCCTAAATTTAATTAAAATATAACTATGGCACAAAAGGCCAAGTCACAGGGACAACTTTATATTATAAACCTTGATTTTGTAGAATTAAGGTATTTAGGCTTGAACGTGTTCATGCCTTTTCTTGACAGGGAGTTGTAGGCTACGACTGTCTTTTGTCTTATATGACAATGAGTATAGCCCGTAGGCAGTATATCCCTAGTTATAATTTAATAATAGCTCAACAGCCTAGTCACATGGACAGATTTAATTTATAAACCAGGATGTTACAAAATCGAGGTATTAAGGCTTGAATCAAAGTTCATTACCCTTTTTAACAGGGGGTTGTAGACCACTACTGTCTTTAGTCTCAAAGGATGTTAATTATAGCCCGTAGGCATTTCCCTTCTAAGGGATGTTTATGGTATGATCATCTGATAGGATGATATAAGCCATGATTTCTAAATCACCAGGCTAGATAAGAAAATTGGAAAAATCCAATATAAGAATGACTGTTGTGATTTTCTCGAATCACATTTGTCGAGAGTGCTAACACGTTCTTAGGTGTTAACAAGGATTTGGATCCCTTGAATATGTTCTACCATCTCGGCCTTGTAATATAGGCTAGGTTTACCTTTAAGATTCTTTTTAATAATTAACGCAGAACAAATTTTAAATCGAGATGTTAATAAGGATCTGAACCTAAATCGAGGAACTGCCATCTTGGCCGGGTCTTAATAATGACACGAGGCTAGGTCTTGTCCTTTTTTAGATTTTGCCATTTTATTATAATGGTAGATCATATATAAGGAATGTTATTTTCCATTTATTTCATATTTCATGTTTAGAATGAAAACTTAAATTTAATCAATCCACTATATAAAAAAAATAAAAGTACAGAGTTGCCCTAAGCGGGACTTGAAAGGAATAACGTTGTCCTTGCAGGGACTGAAAAATAAATATGTCCTTAGAAGGACTATTAAGGAAACAATCTTCAGCAAAAAGGAGTTTCTTCTTTATTCTATTTCTGAATGCTTTCTCCTTGGATGCTCGTTTCATTCTAGCCGCGGTACGAAGCTCAGCATTTCAAGGCTCCGGGTGTGGAGAACTCCTATTACGGCTTCTTCGCTTGGCGACATATCCAATATATAAAAAAAAAATTTGGAAGCAAAAATTTCCAGATTAGGATTGAGATTATCCCTATGTTAAGTCTAGACTCAGAAGGTCAATGAATGTGCTAATGTGTCATTGAGATTAAACACCAAAAAGGCTAGTGTTTAATTCACTCAATGTTGGCTCTGATACCAACCTGTCACACCCCTATTTTTTCACGTGTCACCGGTGGGCCCGGTGGGGAGTATAGTGACGTAGTTGGTATCATCATAGTCAAACAACACAATATTTAAATGCACAGCGGAAGCAAAAGATAAATATATTACAAACCGATATAAAGTAATATCAAGTATTACAAACGGAATGTAAAGGATCCACAGGCGGATAAAAAAAATGAAACATTTGTTCAACAGACTTTAGGCATCTAAGCTTGCGAGACTCTTTTTTGATGCTAGGAGTAGCCAGCCTATTCCGATTAGTACCCGCACTTAACCTTTTTGGAAAATACGTCAGTTTACACTGGTAAATACAATTTAACTGATTCATTTTGAAAAGTTTAATAAAATTGATTTGGATGCGCGTGGCACAAAACTCTTTATAACTTGGGATAATTATTTGAATATAATACTTGTAAACGAATTACATGTTACTTATGCGTTCAGTAGCCCGATCCGTAGACAGGGTTAAAGATTAATAGACACACCACATTATTTGGTTCGGCACTGACGAGTGTACGCCTACACTCCGTGCTTTGGTCGTGGCCATCTCGTAAGATGATGCCAAGGATATCCGGGACATGGTCATTAACCCCCCAAAGACTTTAAGCAAACAAAACATTTCAAAACGTAGCATATCAAGGATTTTACCACTATTCAATTAAAGATTCAATGCCGGACCAAGCGGTATTTTATATACCGTACCCCAAGCCCGTATAGGGAAAATAAGTTAAAAGTATTTACCTGAGCTAAATATAAATTCAATCCCAGCCGTATACCACCAAGCAAGTACAGATAGCTTTTACTGGGCTCCTAAATCTGGAACGAAGGTTTTTAATAACCTATTAGATTTCTAACGGGTCTTTATTTAAGTCTAAGCTTAGACCGGTTAGTTTTAAAGGAAGATACGGTTCAAACGCACGATTAAGCGAAGACCGGAATGGAATGTGATTTAGTCCCGACAAGTTTGAAGACTTGTATAATATGGGTAAACTAAATACATTCTGGATTTTGAAACAAAAATGATAAGGTTTGACCCGCTTCGTTCAATTTATGCAAACTAGTTACATAGACCGAACTGAACGCGAAAAGGGCGTAACGGGTAACCATAAGAGTCATATGCAAGTTCCCTGAGTTAATATGCCTTAAACATGTTGTGATATCAGTAAGGTATCTTCTATTATGCCCAAAACGGATTTAAACTCAAATTATGCCTCATATGGGCATTTTGGTCATTTAAAAGATTATAAAAGAGTTTAATTAGTAACCTGAGTTACAGGTCTGATTTATACAGTAACTATACTTAATTTAACATGTGATAACAGTAGGGTATGACCTATATGTGAAATTTATCATTTAAAACCAAACTATGCACCTTAGGGGTACTTTGGTAATTTCACTTAGGCTAAAAAAAGTCAAAACTAGAAACCTGAGTTTAAAAACTTTTACTTACTGTTAATATATAAAAATATACTAAAAATATCAGTAGGTATTAACCTTATATGTTCAATATGGTTATAGTACATACTATGCGTTAAAAACGCTTAAAAAGGCGATTTGGAGCCATTTCCGGGTTTTCAACGGAAAGCTGATATTTTTATAATTCCAGAAGGCTTAAAATATTTTATTTATCAAATAAGATCAGTAGAAAAAGGTTTGAGGTCAAAAGGATTTGTAAAACTCATTTTATGGCTTAAAAGGGCAAAACCGTCATAAACCGAATCAACTTAGAGACCTATGTTATGCTCAGCCAAAAATTAAATAAAAATCTCCAAAAATCCCAAAATATTATATTACATCAGTGGGTAAAAAGTTTGATATCAAAAAGTGGTTTTAGATAGGCTATACGCTAATTACGCCGTTTAAATAACATAAAGCTTTCAATTTTACGCTAATGAGCATAACTCTTAATCTAGACCTCAAACTGATGTCAAATTTTAGGTGCAAGTTTATAAATCAGTAACTAAGGTTTCTACTCTTTTACTTTTTCAAAAATCACGTTTTAAGGTCAAAAGGGCATAATAGTCAACATTTAAGCATTTAACGGAATCATGCATATGAATCGAATAACTAATGAACCAAGTTGTATAATCACAAAGGGTTATACTTATAGGTAACTTGGTCCTAATAAAGCTCTAAGGAATTTCCAAACTATGCTTAAACGGGTCAGAACTGAAAGTCAAAGCAAAAGTCAATTTATGCGACTTTCGGTTTCGATCCGGGTCTTAAACTGAAAATTGTCTAGTTGAACATGTTGGGACATGTTCTTACATTAATTACCAAGTTATATTAATGATCAAACAGGTTGCAAGTATCCTACATTGCTAATTATGCTTTAATTTGAAAATAAACATTCTGTTGACTTTCTAAAGTAAGCTTTGACTCGACAATTAACATAGTTAAAGTGGAAATCTGAAAGTACCCTTTTAAGGGTTTATTACCCACATAATTACCTACTCATAGGTACTTTTAATTCGTGATTAGACTTAGCACATTTTAATTAATCACGAAGTCAAACCTTAATTACGACGGTTTGACTTTTAGCTAATTAACTAAGCTTAAACGAATTTAGAAAGGTTAAGTATACTTACAAGAGTCCTAATTATGATTAGTGATCACTAGGAAGATGGCTTGCTGACCAGAGAGCTCCAGAAAATAAGTTGCAAATGAAAGAGCTAAGTTGCTACACTTCAAGTCCCTTATATACTAACTTTGATCTTCTAGGATGATGCCAACTAACTCTAGTGATGTTATAAGATCATCCCAGGTGGCCTAGGAAGCTAAAAACCAGATATAGGAGCCCCTTGAATCGAAAAACCAGCTTTTAAGTCGGTGTAACCGTTTTAACAGGCAGCTGTCATTAAAATCGCCCAGCTGCATGGCTTACGCACCTCAACGTTCTGGATGTTGAGGTCCGTAAGAATGCTTGCGCACCTCAACGTTCTGGGTGTTGAGGTCCGTAAACTAGTCATCAGGTTTCTCATTTTTGCACTCTTGGTCCCTGGTCTTTCCAAACGTCGTTTTCACACTATTTCTTGCATTTTAAGCCCTCTAAATTGATTTATAAGGGTTCCAAGACTTTATACAAACTTTGTTAAGTCCTTGGTTAACTTTGTAATCACCCGAAAAGCCATAATTTCCAACGTTGACGCTTTTAACCCCTCGTATACGAATTTGATCATAACTTTCTCATACGATAACGAAACTTTATGAAATTTTTGTCATGTATTCTAGTGAGCATATTTAATCATTACAAAGCTTCGGGTTTGCTAAAAGGTCACTCAGAGGTATACTTTAAACATGTTGACACATTTAACCCATGTAGTTTGTAATCTCTCGCTTTCTTTTATATTTAGCTTCGTATGATCCATGATTCATTCGTGTGAATGTCTAAACATCTTGTAGGGTTATTGTAAGGCATATTTATCCATTGTTGACATTTTGAACCCTTATATTCACATAGTTTCTTTATTTGTCAACTTTAGTCCCTCTAGAGTATTCTTTCACACGTTCAAGCTTATGACACGTTTCAATACATTATAGGACGTGAATTTTCGGGGTGTTACAGATAGGTTCTGATTTAGAATGTAGGCTTTGTTAAACCATATCACATGAGTTCCAATACTCATTTGGTTTACGAGACCTCGTTCTACCCAATCTCCCGATTTTGGTACCGATTGTTTAACTAGCAATCTGATTACTAGGTACCACTTGATTCCTTAATTTCCGAGCTTTCTTAGGACACTTAATCGAGGATACTTACAATCTCAAGTGAGTACATAGTCCCTTCTTTTACTGTTTTCAAATGTTTTGGGGAGATACATATGTGCCGATACACTATTTTCATGATTTCGACTATATGATACACATGAATAGTACTATCTTTTGACGAATTGAAGTATTATCCATGGTTTAAACACTGATTTCCAAAGTTTGTTACGACTATTTGTTTCTTCATATGTTTACTTATACATTCATTAACACTGATCAAGCCGATTGATAGTACGATATAGCGCTATATGTCGCAACCCCCGCCCCCTATCTGTCCCGGGAACGGGCGGCCGCGAGACCAGTTTTGGTGGTATCATTTTGTTTATCATTTGGCAGTGGAATTTCATCAGGACCGTAGTTAGGAAATATTTATCAGAGTAAAACCACCATATTTTATATTAATAAACACATGGGTAAAACCCAAGTTTCTTATTACAACATGTTTATAGGGATAAACCCTTTTTTATTGAATTTAAAACATCGTCTTTTAGGTGAATTTTATAGCCACGTTTTTCCAAGCCGTCAGTGCTCTTCAGCTGGCTTTCTTCTAATTGGCTTTTACATTTTGTTACCTGAAGCGCGTTTTAAAAGCATGTCAGTGGGAAATACTGGTGAGTGAATCCCAGTTTAATCAAAAAGAATTTTATCCTTTAACAGAATTGAGAGCAATCACATTGTTTATTTCTACACAATTACTCATTCAGTACTGTCAATCCTAACTTGTGGGTCATATTACACATTGGCTAACTCTTTGTCCAATGGTTACGTATTCTACATTTTGTATACAAAACCCCAACATACCGACAGTAATTGAAGAACTACAAAGACTCAATCAATGCTAAATTGCATTGTAAAAGATTTAAGGTTTTGTAAAAACAGTTTACAAAAAGGAGATTACTCACATTGTTGTCTTAGGTTTTCTGTAAGGGTTTCCTGGTGATCATCTATAATTTACACAAATATACATACGTTAGTATAATAACCCATTATTACAATAGTAATACCCTCCCCGAGACGGCATTCCAACGACTACGTCGGGCAGAACCTCGACAGCCGTTACGGAACCCCGGATCAATCGGGCAGCGTATCTAATACGTAACCGAGGTTATAATACTTACATCGGGGCAGAACTTCGTTAATTAGGGGGGATATTATACCCGAGTATAGTGCCTACTATATGAAAATTGAGAGAAAGAAAAGAACGTGAGCGAGTTTCGACTGAAGGCCGAGCAAAGCAATTTATAGGGCTGTAATTCGAGTCTCTTGCGACCCACGTAAGAGTAAGCTTAGGCTTACGCGGCCCGCGTCGTAGGGGGTCTAGGCCGTAGCTGATCCGGGTCACGGTATAGGTTCAACATGTGTTGCCACGTGTCAACATCGGGTGAGGCCTCGTCTTTGATCGCTCGCACCCCGCATAGGCAGTAGCCAAAGGCTACGCGCCCCGCGATAGCCTTTAAGTTTTTGTTTTTATTTTATTTTTAATGCTATATCGTATTTTGGGCTCGGTTTTCACATACGGGGTGTATTTTAGGGCATATGGGAATACTTTAAAATATATTTTAGGGTATCAATTTATTCAGGAGGGTTGTTATATCATCCCCACCTTGTTTTAGAGCTCGTCCTCGAGGTCTACTGGAACAGGTGCGAATATTTCCTTTGCATTTCCGATTCAAGCTCCCATGTGTATTCTGGTCCTCTTTTGGAGTCCCATTTCACTTTGACCAGAACTAGTCTCTTGTGCTTGAGGTTCTTAACTTTCCTGTCTTCAATTTGTAGGGTCCTTTCTACAAACTTTAACTGTTCATTTACCTCTATATCCTTAAGAGGCACTACTAGCGATTCATCAGCTAAGCATTTCTTGAGATTAGATACATGAAATACATCATGTATTCCTGCCATTTCCTCTGGCAGTTGTAGATGATAGGCTACAGGTCCTATTCTTCTAATAATCTCAAAAGGTCCAACATACCTGGGGCTTAGCTTTCCCCTTTTGATGAATCTTACCACTCCTTTGCAGGGATAGACTTTCAATAATACTATATCTCCTACTTGAAATTCCAATGGCTTACGTCGGTTATCAGCATAACTCTTTTGTGTATCACGTGTTGCTTTCAGTCTTTCTTTGACTTGAATGATTTTGTCTGTTGTTTCTTGTACTGTCTCAGGTCCAGATAGTTGCTTTTCTCTAATTTCTCCCCAACAGACTGGCGTTCGGCACTTTCGTCCATAAAGTGCTTCGAATGGTGCAGCATTGATACTTGTGTGATAACTGTTATTGTAAGAAAATTCTATCAAGGGTAAATGATCGTCCCAATTACCTCCGAAATCAATTACACAAACTCTAAGCATGTCCTCCATTGTCTGAATTGTCCTTTCGCTTTGTCCGTCCGTTTGAGGATGATAAGCGGTGCTTAGATTCAACTTGGTTCCCATTGCTTTTTGGAAACTTGTCCAAAAATGAGAGGTAAAATGACTATCTCTGTCAGAAACAATTAATAGAGGAATTCCATGTAAAGAAACTACTTCATTCACATATAATTTAGCTAATTGTTACATACTGAAAGTTTCTTTCATTGGTAGGAAATGAGCTGACTTTGTTAGCATGTCTACAATCACCCAGATTGTATCATTACCTTTTCTTGTTTTGGGTAATTTAGTAACAAAATCCATTGTTATTAGTTCCCATTTCCATACAGGCATTTCTAACTGTTGCAATAAACCTGAGGGTTTCTGATGTTCAGCTTTGACTTGTGAACAAGTTAAACATTTTGTAACACATGCTGCTATATCCTTTTTCATTACTATCCACCAAAAAATTCTCCTTAAGTCCTGATACATCTTATCACTTCCAGGATGCATCGTATACTTAGACTTATGGGCTTCTTCTAATGTACGGTGACGTAGGTTTCCTAGTTTAGGTATCCACATCCTTTTCTTATGGAATCTCCAAATTCCTTGCTCTAATTCCTTAATCATTCCTTTTAATTTTTCAGTATCATCCTTGATTACTGATCCTTGTGCTTTTCTAATCTGATTATTTAAATCTACTTGCAGATTTAACTTAAGAGAACGTACTCTTTTTGACTTTTCATGATACTTTCTACTTAAAGCATCAGCTACTACATTTGCCTTTCCAGCATGATACTGGATATCACTATCAAAATCACTAAGTATCTCCATCTAGCGTCTTTGTCTCATATTCAACTCCTTTTGCCCAAAAACATATCTTTAACTCTTATGGTCGGTGAATATGGTAAACTTACTACCGTATAGGTAATGTCTCCAAATTTTAAGGGCAAAAATTATGGCTCCTAACTCTAGATCATGGGTTGAATAATTTTCTTCATGATTCTTAAGTTATCTAGAAGCGTAAGCTATAACCTTTTGACGTTGCATTAATACACATCCATAACCTAATTTAGAAGCGTCACAATAGATTACAAAATCTCCATTTCCTTCTAGTAACGCTAGTATGGGTGCATGGGTTAATCTTTGCTTAATAATTCTAAAGGTTTCTTCTTGTTTTGGTCCCCAATCAAACTTAACGGATTTACAGGTTAGCTTAGTTAAGGGAATGACTATTTTAGAAAAATCTCGAATAAATCTTCTATAATAACCGGCTAATCCTAAGAAAATTCTAACCTCAGTTGGTGACTCAGGGGTTTTCCACTTGGTAATCGCCTTGATCTTGGTGGGATCTACATGAATTCCTTCATGATTAACTAGGTGTCCAAGAAATTGTACCTGTTCTAACCAAAACTCACACATCGAAAACTTAGCATAAAGCTTTTCTTTTCTCAATAAACTTAGAAGTGCGTGCAGATGCGCTGCATGTTCCTCTTTGCTTTTGGAATAGATAAGAATATCATCTATAAAGACAATTATGAATTTATCCAAATATGGCTTACATATTCGATTCATCATGTCCATAAATGCAGCTGGGGCATTGGTTAAACCAAATGGCATGACAGTAAATTCATAATGACCATACCTTGTTCTGAAAGCGGTCTTAGGAATGTCCTCTTCCTGTACCTTTAATTGATGATATCCTGACCTTAAATCGATTTTAGAGAAAAATCGTGCTCCTTGCAATTGATCGAACAGATCATCGATTCTTGGTAATGGATACCGATTCTTAATCGTGACTTTATTCAATTCACGGTAGTCAATTGTTAGACCCTAAAACGTATTTGACAAAAGTCGCAGCGGAAATTCATGCCATAAAATTTCTTTCTTTATAAATACCTCAACTTATTTAAACTTTAACTTTATCATAACTCTTATTCATAAATCCGTCATCCTCTTATTTACTAATTAAAAACATAGCTTATGTTTTCTACATTTTACATTCAACGTCCCCGCACAATCTCTCTAGTGACTCGATCTTCGACCTCTATTCCTTGTGATAATCGCCCGTGATCTGTACAACCTGCACTCACCACATACATTCAAAACATTAGCACACATTATATAACCAAGATCATTCGCGTACACTTCACATTTAGATCTTTAAGAAACTTTAAGCATCTCATCTGCGTATCCATTTCCTGGTGAGGCTTCAATAACGTACCTGCATTACTTTTCATTCTTAAGGTACACCATTAATAACGTTAACCCTCGACATGTCTAAATCATGCATACATACTTACATACATACATACACACACCTCTACATACGTACATATCTTTCCTACAACTTACATGCGTGCATACACTCATACATACTTTATACAATCCTGCATACATACTTACATACATACGTACATACATACACATTTGCATAGGTGCATACCTTTCCTACATCTTTACATACATACATGCTATCATACGTATTTTCATATATACATAAATACGCATCTACATACACGTAACACATCTTGCATACCTCTCACATACTCATACGATATTTACATGGGACTTAAACTTTGATTTATAGCCCATAAATATCTAAGGATTGATGCGTGGTTAAAAAAACCGGTGCTCGTAATCATATAACTTTATGTTTTTATATGAGTCTTAGATCTTGAATGACCTACTTTTAATTAGATTTGCGTTTATGCAGGTTTGACAAAGTTAAGGAGCTTTTCGGGAGCTTTACATGCCACCGGGTCGAAAACCGGAGCACCAGGACACGTTACGGGTCAACCGGAAACACCAGACGCGAAAAATAAAAGCTTACAAACAAGAGCCCGTCGCCGACGGGCTCCAAGCCGTCGGCGACGGGTTGTAAATATGCCCGTCGGCCCAATTAACCCGTAACCAGTGTGTTAACCCGTCGGTAGAAAACGACCAAACCAGTGCCCGTCGGCGACGGGGGGTATACCCGTCGGCGACGCCCTCCCTAAAACACATTTTCCTGCAGATCCGTTTCGTCGTCCGTACGCACCAAAACGCGCATAACTTTCGAACCGTTTACCCGTTTAACCTCCCGTTTTATTCCTACATGCTTGTAAATTCACATTCTATCATATAAAGTTATAATCCCACCTCCGGATCAAGGAAATTCTTAACTTACATGCATTCGGCTTATTATCATATTCTAGTTATTTGGCCCGTACGTGCATTTATTAACATAATCTGTTTATTTGACCTCAAACTCATATGAACTTAATAATTTCATTGACGCCTATCATAAAAGATTAAATTCTCGGATGCCTAGCATCCTCTTAACCCATTTTCTCTTTAAAGCTCATATTTGACCCGTTATGGGTATTTGTGCATTAAATGGTCTATGACATAACAAAACCATACTCTTCGCTTTTACACATGACCAACACATTACTCTAATCGGTTCACTTGTTTCCAATAGACATTCAAGGTCGTTTGCCCGATATACCTATCAAGGGCGTTTTTGTCAATTTCGCTCTATCCTTAACAACAAAGGAATTCTTTACATAAGTAACGAATCCTTCTACTTAGCTAAAATTCTTAATCACACATACATTACTCGGATAAAAGCTAAGATCCGTTTAATACTCATCGACATCATACAATTCATTCCTAATTTACCTCAATTATCATATTTAATTAAGTTGCATATAACTTTACATAAACAACTAAAAAGTGATTACGGAATCACTTACCTTGTGCATCCGCGTTCGTAACATCTTCCTTGCCTCATCTTGACCCGTTAGCCTTCCATGCTTGGTCCGTGCTAGTGTGGTTCCTATTCTTTCATGCCGTCATGCCATGATTATGTTAGTATTCATGCTTATTCATATTAACACATATTTTCCAACTTTTATCTATTTGACTTTCACTAACACGCCTATGACATGACTCGTCAATCACATAGTTCAATATCTTCGAAATCTAAATTCGTTATCACACGTAACACACAATTGGTCTAACACGTATTCCATGATCTCTCGATTCTTATATTTGTGTCAAAATACCTAACCATGTTATAAATTCTCGGTTGACTTTCAGAAAGTCAACCTTTTAGCATATAACTCCCAACTTATGAACACGCATTCATGTTGATATAGTGGACCATATTAATGACATGATATTCATTTCATACATAATGTTGTATGACACAAACAACTACATGATCGCCTATTCACATACACAATATACACATACTTATGCTTTCATGATTCTACATTTGACAATCACATAGCTAAGTTAGACAACTTAATGTAATTCATAACATCACCCTTTACTAGTATGGTCATATGTTATACATTTAATATACATTCACTTCTTAATCGCAATTAAGTGATTAATAGAAACACATGGCGAGCATCGCCCATTCAAGCATAATGTACAAGCCTCTAATGCATAATCTTGACAACACATACATTCAACCCGAATTCTTGTACTAGTTCCATCTAAAGCACACTCTTTAAGTTAGTATACCACTAATTACATCATTATCATACATCATTCATATATGTCAAGCCACTTCCTAAAATCTCACATCTTAACTTCACTTAGACATTTTATCATACACTTGGTGTGCATACTACTTCCTAAGCATAAAGTACAAGCATTCTTTGCATCTTCTTACTAGTTCATATCAAGATCATCAAATTCCCACTAACCTCACATAACTTTCATCCTAAATCAAGGTCATTAACAATAATCCACAATATTCAACTTCATATACATCAAAACCATACTTTATTTAACACATGCAACATCATCATCTTCATAACATTACTACTAGAAATGGGTTTCACCATTAAACATCAAATTAACCTAAACCATGCATAATCCATGTTATATATGATGATTCTAACACATACCCATTATCAATTTGATACAATTTCGCAATTTACATCATAACCCACTTCGTGAAAGATCACCAATCTAACTTTTAAAACATACCTTAGGATCCCATTGAGAAGGTGATCGTTAATCCGTACTCGGTTATGGATTTAGACTTCATTTACCCTTCCAATTTGAGGATTTTTGTGAAACTAGGGTTTGAACCTTGTTTCTTCTTCCTGGATGTCGACACACACACACACACTATGTGTGTGTGTGGTGTTTTAAGTTTATTTTATAAAAATCATGTTTCCCCACTTAACGGTTTTGGTCCCTCAAGTTTCATTTTAATTATATAAGAGACCAAAACTCACTTCTTTATATTAACCGGGTTCTAATTTACCAAACCCGTTTTTGGGGTGTTACAAGTCTACCCCCCTTAAATGAGGTTTCGTCCCCGAAACCTTTCTCATTTATCTTACACACACACATCTATGTTTGACTTCATAGTCACATCATAATCATAAGTAATCATCCTATCTCATTTCATAATTATTCAATCAATTGGCTTCCTCTTCTTAACAAGTCTATACTTTCCATGGCATACTTTCATATAACATTCTCATTTCCTTTGACCCGTTAATAATAGGTTAATATACATACTTATTCAAACTTATAATAATGCTTACACTCATATGATCCGTTTATAACGGATTTAGTACTTTCATCTCATCCTTTAAGATTTCATTCCATAGACATATTGTATAACATTTAACTCTTGTTTTGTTATCACAACAAAACTGCTATGTCATCGTCATACCTACGTGCTTAACTTCGTAGCTAACATCGTTCTACATTTCTATATTCTTTTGTACCATACATATCCTTGCGTTACTTGCACATTCGGATATTTTCATTCCTATCATTCTTTTGTTTATTTGCTTTACATTTACTTATATGACTTGTTTGACGCATACATGGTCAAGCTACTGACTTCTTCTTATTTAGACTAGTTTCGTCTTTTATATCTTAAATATGTTTCGCGAATTCGAACACATTACTCATACCTTTCGTACCTTCTTTGTTTTGAATCCGTCTCGCAGATTCAAGCATTGCATTCATACTTTAACTTCTTTCATGTTTCGAATCCGTCTCGCGGATTCTAACATAGCATTTCGTGTTTCGAATCCGTCTCGCGGATTCTAACATAGCATTTCGTGTTTCGAATCCGTCTCGCGGATTCTAACATAGCATTTCGTGTTTCGAATGCGTCTCGCGGATTCTAACATAGCATTTCGTGTTTCGAATCCGTCTCGCGGATTCTAACATAGCATTTCGTGTTTCGAATCCGTCTCGCGGATTCTAACATAGCATTTCGTGTTTCGAATCCGTCTCGCGGATTCTAACATAGCATTTCGTGTTTCGAATCCGTCTCGCGGATTCTAACATAGCATTTCGTGTTTCGAAT